>JAPPVO010000428.1:0-17480 GCA_030407325.1 Camellia japonica | reverse complement strand
AGAAAGCGTGACTGATAACTTGCACAAAACCGTGCGATGCGCAACACAGCGCAAGTGATAAACTGCACAAAACATTGCGCAGCACAACACAGCGCTCCTGTAAATTGCACAAAACAGTGCGATGTGCAAAATAGCGCGAGTGTAAACTGCACAAAATAGTGCAATACCCAAGTAAGCGCGAGTGATAAAGTGCACAAAATAGTGAGATGCGCAACACAGCGCAAGTGATAAAATGCACAAAACAGTGCGATGCGCAACACAGCGCGAGTGTAAACTGCACAAACCAGTGCGATGCGCAACACAACGCGAGTGATAAACTGCACAAAACAGTGCGATACGCAAAACAGCGCGAGTGATAAACTGCACAAAATAGGACGATACGCAAAACAGCGCGAGTGCAAACTGCACAAAAAAGTGCGATGCGCAAAATAGCGCGAGTTAAACTCCACGAAATAGTGCGAGGCGTAGCACAGCGTGAGTGATAAACTGCACAAAACAGTGCGATGCGCAACACAGCGCGAGTGATAAACTGCACAAAACAGTGTGATCAGCAAAATAGCGCGAGTGTAAACTACACAAGACAGTGCGATACGCAAAAGGCACGTGTGATAAACTGCACAACACAGTGCGATGTGCAAGAAAGCGTGAGTGACGAACTGCACAAACAGTGTGATGCGCAACACAGCGCGAGTGTCAACTGCACAAAACAATGTGATACGCAACACAGCGCGAGTGATAAACTGCACAAAAGAGTGCGATGCGCAAAACAGCGCGAGTGATAAACTGCACAAAACAGTGCAATGCGCAAAACAGTGTGACTGTAAACTGCACAAAATAGTGCGATGCGCAAAATAGCGCGTGTGTATACTGCACAACACGGTGCGATGCGCAAAAGAGCGCGAGTGTATACTGCACAAAACAGTGCCATGCGCGACACAACGCGAGTGTAAACTTCACAAAACAGTGCGATGCACAACACAACGCGAGTGAGAAAATGCACAAAACAGTGCGATGCGCAAAACAGCGCGAGTGTAAACTGCACAAAACAATGCGATGCGCAAAATAGCGCGAGTGTAAACTCTACAAAACAGTGCGATGCGCGAAATGGCGCGAGTGTAAACTGCACAAAATAGTGCGATGTGCAAGAAAGCACGAGTGATAAATTGCACAAAACAATGCGATGCGCAACACAGCGCGAGTGCTAAACTCGACAAAACAGTGTGATGCGCAACACAACGCGAGGGATAAACTGCACAAAACAGTGCGATGCGGAAAACAGCGCGAGGGATAAACTGCACAAAACAGGGCGATACGCAAAACAGCGCGAGTGTAAACTGCACAAAACAGTGCGATGCACAAAATAGTGCTAGTATAAACTTCACAAAACAGTGCGATGCGCAAAATACCGCGAGTGTAAACTGCACAAAACAGTGCAATACCCAAGTAAGCGCGAGTGATAAAGTGCACAAAACAGTGAGATGCGCAACACAGTGCGAGTGATAAACTGCACAAAACAGTGCGATGCGCAACACAGCGCGAGTGATAAACTGCACAAAACAATGCGATGCGGAACATAGCACGAGTGTAAACAACGCAAACCAGTGCGATGCGCAACACAGCGCGAGTGATAAACTGCACAAAATAGTGCAATGCGCAAAACAGCAGGAGTGATAAACTGCACAAAACAGGGCGATACGCAAAACAATGCGACTGTAAACTGCACAAAATTGTGCGATGCGCAAAATAGCGCGAGTGTATACTGCACAACACGGTGCGACGCGCAAAAGAGAGCGAGTGTATACTGCACAAAATAGTGCCATGCGCGACACAACGCGAGTGATAAACTGCACAAAACAGTGCGATGCGCAAAACAGCGCGAGTGTAAACTGCACAAAACAGTGCGATGCGCAAAATAGCGCGAGTGTAAACTCCACAAAACAGTGCGATGCGCAAAATGCCGCGAGTGTAAACTGCAGAAAACAGTGCGACGCGCAAGAAACGCGAGTGATAAATTGCACAAAACAGTGCGATGCGCAACACAGCGCGAGTGATAAACTGCACAAAACAGTGCGATGCGCAACACAGTGCGAGTGTAAATTGCACAAACCAGTGCGATGCGCAACACAGCGCGAGTGATAAACTGCACAAAACAGTGAGATACGCAAAACAGCGCGAGTGATAAACTGCACAAAACAGGGCGATACGCAAAACAGCGCGAGTGTAAACTACACAAAAAAGGGCAATGCGCAAAATAGCGTGAGTTAAACTCCACGAAATAGTGCGAGGCGCGGCACAACGTGAGTGATAAACTGCACAAAACAGTGCGATGCGCAACACAGCGCGAGTGATAAACTGCACAAAACAGTGTGATGCGCAAAATAGCGCGAGTGTAAACTACACAAGACAGTGCGATACGCAAAAGGCACGTGTGATAAACTGCACAACACAGTGCGATGTGCAAGAAAACGCGAGTGACGAACTGCACAAAACAGTGCGATGCGCAACACAGCGCGAGTGTCAACTGCACAAAACAATGTGATACGCAACACAGTGCGAGTGATAAACTGCACAAAATACTACGATGCGCAAAATAGCGCGAGTGATAAACTGCACGAAACAGTGCGATGCGCAAAATAGTACGACTGTAAACTGCACAAAATAGTGCGAAGCGCAAAATAGCGCGTGTGTATACTGCACAACCCGGTGCGATGCGCAAAAGAGCGCGAGTGTATACTGCACAAAACAGTGCCATGCGCGACACAACGCGAGTGTAAACTTTACAAAACAGTGCGATGCACAACACAACGCGAGTGAGAAACTGCACAAAACAGTGCGATGCGCAAAACAGCGCGAGTGTAAACTGCACAAAACAGTGCGATGCGCAAAATAGCGCGAGTGTAAACTCTACAAAATAGTGCGTTGCGCAAAATGGCGCGAGTGTAAACTGCACAAAACAGTGCGATGTGCAAGAAAGCACGAGTGATAAATTGCACAAAACAATGCGATGCGCAACACAGCGCGAGTGCTAAACTCCACAAAACAGTGTGATGCGCAACACAGCGCGAGGGATAAACTGCACAAAACTGTGCGATGCGCAAAACAGCGCGGGGGATAAACTGTACAAAACAGGGCAATACGCAAAACAGCGCGAGTGTGAACTTCACAAAACAGTGCGATGCACAAAATAACGCTAGTATAAACTCCACAAAACAGTGCGATGCGCAAAATACCGCGAGTGTAAACTGCACAAAACAGTGCAATACCCAAGTAAGTGCGAGTGATAAAGTGCACAAAACAGTGAGATGCGCAACACAGCGCGAGTGATAAACTGCACAAAACAGTGCGATGCGCAACACAGCGCGAGTAATAAACTACACAAAACAATGCGATGCGCAACATAGCACGAGTGTAAACAGTGCAAACCAGTGCGATGCGTAACACAGCGCGAGTGATAAACTGCACAAAATAGTGCGATGCGCAAAACAGCGCGAGTGATAAACTGCACAAAACAGTGCGATGCGCAAAATAGGGCGAGTGTAAACTGCACAAAACAGTGCGATGCGCAAAATGGCGCGAGTGTAAACTGCACAACACAGTGCGATGCGCAAAAGTGCGCGAGTGTAAACTGCACAAAATAGTGCCCTGCGCGACACAGCGCGAGTGTAAATTTCACAAAATAGTGCGATGCGCGACACAACGTGAGTGATAAACTGCACAAAACAGTGCGATGCGCAAAACAGCGTGAGTGTAAATTGCACAAAACAGTGCGATGCGCAAAATAGCGCGAGTGTAAACTCCACAAAACAGTGCGATGCGCAAAATGTCGCGAGTGTAAACTGCACAAAACAGTGCAACGCGCAAGAAAGCGCGAGTGATAAATTGCACAAAACAGTGCGATGCGCAACACAGCGCGAGTGCTAAACTCCACAAAATAGTGCGATGCGCAACACAGTGCGAGTGTAAATTGCACAAACCAGTGCGATGCGCAACACAGCGTGAGTGATAAACTGCACAAAACAGTGAGATACGCAAAACAGCGCGAGTGATAAACTGCACAAAACAGGGCGACACGCAAAACAGCGCGAGTGTAAACCACACAAAAAAGGGCAATGCGCAAAATAGCGCGAGTTAAACTCCACGAAATAGTGCGAGGCGCAGCACAACGCAAGTGATAAACTGCACAAAACAGTGCGATGCGCAACACAGCGCGAGTGATAAACTGCACAAAACAGTGTGATGCGCAAAATAGCGCGAGTGTAAACTACACAAGACAGTGCGATACGCAAAAGGCACGTGTGATAAACTGCACAACACAGTGCGATGTGCAAGAAAGCGCGAGTGACGAACTGCACAAAACAGTGCGATGCGCAACACAGCGCGAGTGTCAACTGCACAAAACAATGTGATACGCAACACAGCGCGAGTGATAAACTGCACAAAATAGTACGATGCGCAAAACAGCGCGAGTGATAAACTGCACAAAACAGTATGACTGTAAACTGCACAAAATAGTGCGAAGCGCAAAATAGCGCGTGTGTATACTGCACAACACGGTGCGATGCGCAAAAGAGCGCGAGTGTATACTGCACAAAACAGTGCCATGCGCGACACAACGCGAGTGTAAACTTCACAAAACAGTGCGATGCACAACACAACGCGAGTGAGAAACTGCACAAAACAGTGCGATGCGCAAAACAGCGCGAGTGTAAACTGCACAAAACAGTGCGATGCGCAAAATAGCGCGAGTGTAAACTCTACAAAACAGTGCGATGCGCAAAATGGCGCGAGTGTAAACTGCACAAAATAGTGCGATGCGCAAGAAAGCACGAGTGATAAATTGCACAAACCAATGCGATGCGCAGCGCAGCGCGAGTGCTAAACTCCACAAAACAGTGCGATGCGCAACACAGCGCGAGGGATAAACTGCACAAAACAGTGCGATGCGCAAAACAGCGCGAGGGATAAAATGCACAAAACAGGGCGATACGCAAAACAGCGCGAGTGTAAACTGCACAAAACAGTGCGATGCGCAAAATAGCGCTAGTATAAACTCCACAAAACAGTGCGATGCGCAAAATAGCGCGAGTGTAAACTGCACAAAACAGTGCAATACCCAAGTAAGCGCGAGTGATAAAGTGCACAAAACAGTGAGATGCGCAACACAGCGCGAGTGATAAACTGCACAAAACAGTGCGATGCGCAACACAGCGCGAGTGATAAACTGCACAAAACAGTGCGATGCGCAACATAGCACGAGTGTAAACTGCACAAACCAGTGCGATGCGCAACACAGCGCGAGTGATAAACTGCACAAAACAGTGTGATGCGCAAAACAGCGCGAGTGATAAACTGCACAAAACAGGGCGATACGCAAAACAGCGCGACTGTAAACTGCACAAAATAGTGCGATGCGCAAAATAGCGCGAGTGTATACTGCACAACACGGTGCGATGTGCAAAAGAGCGCGAGTGTATACTGCACAAAATAGTGCCATGCGCGACACAGCGCGAGTGTAAACTTCACAAAACAGTGCGATACACAACACAACACGAGTGAGAAACTGCACAAAACAGTGCGATGCGCAAAACAGCGCGATTGTAAACTGCACAAAACAGTGCGATGCGCAAAATAGCGCGAGTGTAAACTCTACAAAACAGTGCGATGCGCAAAATGGCGCGTGTGTAAACTGCACAAAACAGTGCGATGCGCAAGAAAGCGCGAGTGATAAATTGCACAAGACAGTGCGATGCGCAACACAGCGCGAGTGCTAAACTCCACAAAACAGTGCGATGCGCAACACAGCACGAGGGATAAACTGCACAAAACAGTGCGATGCGCAAAACAGCGCGAGGGATAAACTGCACAAAACAGGGCGATACGCAAAACAGCGCGAGTGTAAACTGCACAAAATAGTGCGATGCGTAAAACAACGCTAGTATAAACTCCACAAAACAGTGCGATGCGCAAAATACCGCGAGTGTAAACTGCACAAAACAGTGCAATACGCAAGTAAGCGCGACTGATAAAGTGTACAAAACAGTGAGATGCGCAACACAGCGCGAGTGATAAACTGCACAAAACAGTGCGATGCGCAACACAGCGCGAGTGATAAACTGCACAAAACAATGCGATGCGCAACATAGCACGAGTGTAAACAGCACAAACCAATGCGATGCGTAACACAGCGCGAGTGATAAACTGCACAAAATAGTGCGATGCGCAAAACGGCAGGAGTGATAAAGTGCACAAAATAGGGCGATACGCAAAACAATGCGACTGTAAACTGCACAAAACAGGGCGACACGCAAAACAGCGCGAGTGTAAACTACACAAAAAAGGGCAATGCGCAAAATAGCGCGAGTTAAACTCCACGAAATAGTGCGATGCGCAACACAGCGCGAGTGATAACATGCAGAAAACATTGCGATGCGCAACACAGAGCGAGTGATAAACTGCACAAAACAGTGCGATGCGCAAAATAGCGCGAGTGTAAACTACACAAGACAGTACGATGCGCAAAAGGGGCGTGTGATAAACTGCACAACACAGTGCGATGTGCAAGAAAGCGCGAGTGACGAACAGCACAAAACAGTGCGATGCGCAACACAGCGCGAGTGTAAACTGCACAAAACAATGCGATACGCAACACAGCGCGAGTGATAAACTGCACAAAATAGTGCGATGCGCAAAACAGCGCGAGTGATAAACTGCACAAAACAGTGCGATGCGCAAAACAGTATGACTGTAAACTGCACAAAATAGTGCGAAGCGCAAAATAGCGCGTGTGTATACTGCACAACACGGTGCGATGCGCAAAAGAGCGCGAGTGTATACTGCACAAAACAGTGCCATGCGCGACACAACGCGAGTGTAAACTTCACAAAACAGTGCGATGCACAACACAACGCGAGTGAGAAACTGCACAAAACAGTGCGATGCGCAAAACAACGCGAGTGTAAACTGCACAAAACAGTGCGATGCGCAAAATAGCGCGAGTGTAAACTCTACAAAACAGTGCGATGCGCAAAATGGCGCGAGTGTAAACTGCACAAAATAGTGCGATGCGCAAGAAAGCACGAGTGATAAATTGCACAAAACAATGCGATGCGCAGTGCAGCGCGAGTGCTAAACTCCACAAAAACAGTGCGATGCGCAACACAGCGCGAGGGATAAACTGCACAAAACAGTGCGATGCGCAAAAACGCGAGGGATAAAATGCACAAAACAGGGCGATACGCAAAACAACGCGAGTGTAAACTGCACAAAACAGTGCGATGCGCAAAATAGCGCTAGTATAAACTCGACAAAACAGTGCGATGCGCAAAATACCGCGAGTGTAAACTGCACAAAACAGTGCAATACCCAAGTAAGCGCGAGTGATAAAGTGCACAAAACAGTGAGATGCGCAACACAGCGCGAGTGATAAACTGCACAAAACAGTTCGGTGCGCAACACAGCGCGAGTGATAAACTGCACAAAACAGTGCGATGCGCAGCATAGCACGAGTGTAAACTGCGCCAACCAGTGCGATGCGCAACACAGTGCGAGTGATAAACTGCACAAAACAGTGTGATGCGCAAAACAGCGGGAGTGATAAACTGCACAAAACAGGGCGATACGCAAAACAGTGCGACTGTAAACTGCACAAAATAGTGCGATGCGCAAAATAGCGCGAGTGTATACTGCACAACACGGTGCGATGTGCAAAAGAGCGCGAGTGTATACTGCACAAAATAGTGCCATGCGCGACACAGCGCGAGTGTAAACTTCACAAAACAGTGCGATGCACAACACAACGCGAGTGAGAAACTGCACAAAACAGTGCGATGCGCAAAACAGCGCGATTGTAAACTGCACAAAACAGTGCGATGCGCAAAATAGCGCGAGTGTAAACTCTACAAAACAGTGCGATGCGCAAAATGGCGCGTGTGTAAACTGCACAAAACAGTGCGATGCGCAAGAAAGCGCGAGTGATAAATTGCACAAGATAGTGCGATGCGCAACACAGCGCGAGTGCTAAACTCCACAAAACAGTGCGATGCGCAACACAGCACGAGGGATAAACTGCACAAAACAGTGCGATGCGCAAAACAGCGCGAGGGATAAACTGCACAAAACAGGGCGATACGCAAAACGCGCGAGTGTAAACTGCACAAAATAGTGCGATGCGTAAAACAGCGCTAGTATAAACTCCACAAAACAGTGCGATGCGCAAAATACCGCGAGTGTAAACTGCACAAAACAGTGCAATACGCAAGTAAGCGCGACTGATAAAGTGTACAAAACAGTGAGATGCGCAACACAGCGCGAGTGATAAACTGCACAAAACTGTGCGATGCGCAACACAGCGCGAGTGATAAACTGCACAAAACAATGCGATGCGCAACATAGGACGAGTGTAAACAGCGCAAACCAATGCGATGCGTAACACAGCGCGAGTGATAAACTGCACAAAATAGTGCGATGCGCAAAACGGCAGGAGTGATAAAGTGCACAAAATAGGGCGATACGCAAAACAATGCGACTGTAAACTGCACAAAATTGTGCGATGCGCAAAATAGCGCGAGTGTATACTGCACAACACAGTGCGATGTGCAAAAGAGCGCGAGTGTATACTGCACAAAATAGTGCCATGCGCGACACAGCGCCAGTGTAAACTTCACAAAACAGTGCGATGCACAACACAACGCGAGTGAGAAACTGCACAAAACAGTGCGATGCGCAAAACAGCGTGAGTAATAAACTGCACAAAACAGGGCGATGCGCAAAACAGCGAGAGTGTAAACTGCCCAAAACAGTGCGATGCGCAAAATAGCGCGAGTGTAAACTGCCCCAAACAGTGCAATGCGAAACGTAGTGCGAGTGTAAACTGCACAAAACAGTACGATGTGCAAAATAGCACGAGAGATAAACTAGACAAAATAGTGTGATGCGCAACACAGTGTGCGTGTAAACTGCACAAAACAGTGCGACGCGCAAAGTAGCGCGAGTGTAAGCTGCACAAAACAGTGCGATTCGAAACATAGCGCGAGTGTAAACTGCACAAAACGGTTCGATGCGCAAAATAGCGCGAGAGAAAAACTGCACAAAACAGTGCGATGCGCAAAATAGCGCGAGTGTAACTTGCGCAAAACAATGCGATGAGCGCATCGAGTGATAAAATGCACAAAATAGTGCGATGCGCAAAATAGCACGAGTGTAACTGGCACAAAACAATGCAATGCGCAAAACAGCACGAGTGATAAACTGCACAAGAACAGTGCAATGCGCAAAAAAGTGCGAGTGATAAACTGCACAACATAGTTCGATACGCAACACAACGCGAGTGTAAAGTGCACAAAACAGCGTGAGTGATAAACTCCACAAAACAGTGCGATCCGTAAAACAACGCCAGTGCAAACTGCACAAAATCGTGCGATGCGCAAAAGAGCGCAGGTGATAAACTGCACGAAACAGTGCGATGTGCAAAACGGCGCGAGTGATAAACTGCACAAAATAGGGCGATCCACAAAATTGCGCGAGTGTAAACTGCACAAAACTGTGCGATACGCAAAATAGCACGAGTGTAAACTGCACAAAACAGTGCGATGCGCAAGAAAGCGCGAGTGATAAATTGAACAAAACAGTGCGATGCGCAACACAGCGCGAGTGATAAACTGCACAAAACAGTGCGATGGACAACACAACGCGAGTGATAAACTGCACAAAACAGTGCGATGCGCAACACAGTGCGAGTGTAAACTGCACAAAACAGTGTGATGCCCAACACAGCGCGAATGGTAAACTGCACAAAACAGTGTGATGCGCAAAACAGTTCGATACGCAAAACAGCGCTAGTGTAAACTGCACAAAACAATGCGATGCGCAAAATAGCGTGAGTGTAAACTCCACAAAACAGTGCGATGCGCAAAAGAGCGCGACTGTAAACTGCACAAAACAGTGCGATGCGCAAGAAAGCGTGACTGATAACTTGCACAAAATCGTGCGATGCGCAACACAGCGCAAGTGATAAACTCCACAAAACAGTGCGATGCGCAACACAGCGCGAGTGATAAACTGCACAAAACAGTGCGATGCGCAACACAGCGCGACTGTAAACTGCACAAACCAGTACGATGCGCAGCACAGCATCAGTAATAAACTGCACAAAAGAGTGCGCTGCGCAAAACAGCGCGAGTGATAAACTGCACAAAACAGGGCGATACGCAAAACAGCGCGAGTGTAAACTGCTCAAAAAAGTGCGATGCGCAAAATAGCGCGAGTTAAACTCCACAAAACAGTGCGATGCGCAAAATAGCGCGAGTGTAAATTGCATAAAACAGTGCGATGCACAACACAGCGCGATTGATAAACTGCACAACACAGTGCGATGCGCAACACAGCGCGAGTGTAAACTACACAAAACAGTGCGATGTGCAAAACTGCGTGAGTGTTAAACTGCACAAAACAGGGCAATGCGCAAAACAACGAGAGTGTAAACTGCCCAAAACAGTGCGATGCGCAAAGTAGCGCGAGTGTAAACTGCCCAAAATAGTGCGATGCGAAACATAGTGCGAGTGTAAACTGCACAAAACAGTACGATGTGCAAAATAGCATGAGAGATAAACTAGAGAAAATAGTGTGATGCGCAACACAGTGTGCGTGTAAACTGCACAAAACAGTGCGATGCGCAAAGTAGCGCGAGTGTAAGCTGCACAAAACAGTGCGATTCGAAACATAGCACGAGTGTAAACTGCACAAAACGGTTCGATGCGCAAATAGCGCGAGAGAAAAACTGCACAAAACAGTGCGATGGCAAAATAGTGCGAGTGTAACTTGCGTAAAACAATGCGATGAGCGCATCGAGTGATAAAATGCACAAAACAGTGCGATGCGCCAAATAGCACGAGTGTAACTGGCACAAAACAATGCAATGCGCAAAAGAGCGCGAGTGAGATAAACTGCACAAGAACAGTGCAATCCGCAAAAAAGCGCGAGTGATAAACTGCACAACATAGTTCGATGCGCAACAGAACGCGAGTGTAAACTGCACAAAACAGCGTCAGTGATAAACTCCACAAAACAGTGCGATCCGCAAAACAGCGCCAGTGCAAACTGCACAAAATCGTGCGATGCGCAAAACAGCGCAGGTGATAAACTGCACAAAACAGTGCGATGTGCAAAACGGCGCGAGTGATAAACTGCACAAAACAGTGCGATGTGCAAAACAGCGCGAGTGATAAACTGCACAAAACAGGGCGATCCGCAAAACAGCGCGAGTGTAAACTGCACAAAACAGTGCGATACGCAAAATAGCGCGAGTGTAAACTCCACAAAACAGTGCGATGCGCAAAATAGCACGAGTGTAAACTGCACAAAATAGTGCGATGCGCAAGAAAGCGCGAGTGATAAATTGAACAAAACAGTGCGATGTGCAACACAGCGCGAGTGATAAACTGCACAAAACAGTGTGATGGACAACACAACGCGAGTGATAAACTACACAAAACAGTGCGATGCGCAACACAGTGCGAGTGTAAACTGCACAAAACAGTGCGATGCCCAACACATCGCGAGTGGTAAACTGCACAAAACAGTGTGATGCGCAAAACAGTTCGATACGCAAAACAGCGCTAGTGTAAACTGCACAAAACAATGCGATGCACAAAATAGCGCGAGTGTAAACTCCACAAAATAGTGCGATGCGCAAAAGAGCGCGACTGTAAACTGCACAAAACAGTGCGATGCGCAAGAAAGCGTGATTGATAACTTGCACAAAACCGTGCGATGCGCAACAAAGCGCAAGTGATAAACTCCACAAAACAGTGCGATGCGCAACACAGCGCTAGTGTAAACTGCACAAAACAATGTGATGTGCAAAATAGCGCGAGTGTAAACTGCACAAAACAGTGCAATACCCAAGTAAGCGCGAGTGATAAAGTGCACAAAACTGTGAGATGCACAACACAGCGCGAGTGATAAACTGCACAAAACAGTGCGATGCGCAACACAGCGCGAGTGTAAACTGCACAAACCAGTGCGATGCGCAACACAGCGTGAGTGATAAACTGCACAAAATAGTGCGATGCGCAAAACAGCGCGACCGATAAACTACACAAAACAGGGCGATACGCAAAACAGCGCGAGTGCAAACTGCACAAAAAAGTGCGATGCGCAAAATAGCGTGAGTTAAACTCCACTAAACAGTGCGATGCGCAAAAGAGCACGAGTGTAAATTGCACAAAACAGTGCGATGTGTAACACAGCGTGAGTGATAAACTGCACAAAACAGTGCGATGCGCAACACAGCGCGAGTGTAAGCTACACAAAACAGTGCGATGTGCAAAACAGCGTGAGTGATAAACTGCACAAAACAGGGCGATGCGCAAAACAACGAGAGTGTAAACTGCCCAAAACAGTGCGATGCGCAAAATAGCGCGAGTGTAAACTGCCCAAAACAGTGCGATGCGAAACATAGTGCGAGTGTAAACTGCACAAAACAGTACGATGTGCAAAATAGCACGAGAGATAAACTAGACAAAACAGTGTGATGCGCAACACAGTGTGCGTGTAAACTGCACAAAACAGTGCGATGCGCAAAGTAGCGCGAGTGTAAGCTGCACAAAACAGTGCGATTCGAAACATAGCACGAGTGTAAACTGCACAAAACGGTTCGATGGGCAAAATAGCGCGAGAGAAAAACTGCACCAAACAGTGCGATGCGCAAAATAGCGCGAGTGTAACCTGCGCAAAACAATGCGATGAGCGCATCGAGTGATAAAATGCACAAAACAGTGCGATGCGCAAAACAGCGTGAGTGATAAACTCCACAAAACAGTACGATCCGCAAAACAGGGCCAGCGCAAACTGCAGAAAATCGTACGATGCACAAAACAGCGCAGGTGATAAACTGCACAAAACAGTGCGATGTGCAAAACGGCGCGAGTGATAAACTGCACAAAACAGTGCGATGTGCAAAACAGCGCGAGTGAGAAACTGCACAAAACAGGGCGATCCGCAAAACAGTGCGAGTGTAAACTGCACAAAACAATGCGATACGCAAAATAACGCAAGTGTAAACTCCATAAAACAGGGTGATGCGCAAAATAGCACGAGTGTAAACTGCATTAAACAGTGCGTTGCGTAAGAAAGCGCGAGTGATAAATTGAACAAAACAGTGAGATGCGCAACACAGCGAGAGTGATAAACTGCACAAGACAGTGCGATGCGCAACACATCGCGAGTGATAAACTGCACAAAACAGTGCGATGCGCAGCACAGCGCGAGTGTAAACTGCACAAAACAGTGCGATGCGCAACACTGCGCGAGTGATAAACTGCACAAAACAGTGCGATGCGCAAAATAGCGCGAGTGATAAACTGCACAAAACAGGGCGATGCGCAAAACAACGCGAGTGTAGACTGCCCAAAAAAGTGCGATGCGCAAAATAGCACGAGTTAAACTCCACAAAATAGTGCGATGCGCAAAATAGCGCGAGTGTAAATTGCACAAAACAGTGCGATGCACAACACAGCGCAAGTGATAAACTGCACAAAACAGTGCGATGCGCAACACAGCGTGAGTGATAAACTGCACAAAACAGTGCGATGTGCAAAACAGCGTGAGTGCAAACTGCCCAAAACAGTGTGATGCGCAAAACAGCGCGAGTGTTAAACTGCACAAAACAAGGCGACACGCAAAACAGGGCGATGCGCAAAACAACGAGAGTGTAAACTGCCCAAAACAGTGCGATGCGAAACATAGTGCGATGCGAAACATAGTGCGAGTGTAAACTGCACAAAACAGTACGATGTGCAAAATAGCACGAGAGATAAACTAGACAAAACAGTGTGATGCGCAACACAGTGTGCGTGTAAACTGCACAAAACAGTGCGATGCGCAAAGTAGCGCGAGTGTAAGCTGCACAAAACAGTGCGATGCGAAACATAGCGCGAGTGTAAACTGCACAAAACGGTTCGATGCGCAAAATAGCGCGAGAGAAAACTGCACAAAATAGTGCGATGCGCAAAATAGCGCGTGTGTAACTTGCGCAAAACAATGCGATGAGCGCATCGAGTGATAAAATGCACAAAACAGTGCGATGCGCAAAATAGCACGAGTGTAACTTGCACAACACAATGCAATGCGCAAAAGAGTGCGAGTGATAAACTGCACAAGAACAGTGCAATGCGCAAAAAAGCGCGAGTGATAAACTGCACAAAATAGTTCGATACGCAACACAACGCGAGTGTAAACTGCACAAAACAGTGCGATGCACAAAACAGCGTGAGTGATAAACTCCACAAAACAGTGCGATCCGCAAAACAGGGCCAGTGCAAACTACAGAAAATCGTGCGATGCGCAAAACAGCGCTGGTGATAAACTGCACAAAACAGTGCGATGTGCAAAACGGCGCGATTGATAAACTGCACAAAACAGTGCGATGTGCAAAACAGCGCGAGT
This sequence comes from Camellia japonica, assembly GCA_030407325.1. NCBI lineage: Eukaryota > Viridiplantae > Streptophyta > Magnoliopsida > Ericales > Theaceae > Camellia > Camellia japonica. Next base: position 3,038 of record JAPPVO010000428.1, on the reverse strand, counting down.
GATAAACTGCACAAAACAGGGCGATCCGCAAAACAGCGCGAGTGTAAACTGCACAAAACAGTGCGATACGCAAAATACCGCGACTGTAGACTCCACAAAACAGTGCGATGCGCAAAATAGCACTAGTGTAAACTGCACAAAACAGTGCGATGCGCAAGAAAGCGCGAGTGATTAATTGAACAAAACAGTGCGATGCGCAACACAACGCGAGTGATAAACTGCACAAAACAGTTCGATACGCAAAACAGCGCTAGTGTAAACTGCATAAAACAATGCGATGCACAAAATAGCGCGAGTGTGAACTCCACAAAACAGTGCGATGCGCAAAAGAGCGCGACTGTAAACTGCAGAAAATAATGCGATGTGCAAGAAAGCGTGACTGATAACTTGCAGAAAACTGTGCGATGCGCAACACAGCGCGAGTGATAAACTGCACAAAACAGTGCGATGCGCAACACAGCGAGAGTGATAAACTGCACAAAACAATGCGATGCACAGCACAGCGCGAGTGTAAACTGCAAAAAACAGTGCAATACCCAAGTAAGCGTGAGTGATAAAGTGCACAAAACAGTGAGATGCGCAACACAGCGCGAGTGATAAACTGCACAAAACAGTGCGATGTGCTACACAGCGCGAGTGATAAACTGCACAAAACAGTGCAATGCGCAACACAGCGCAAGTGTAAACTGCACAAACCAGTGCGATGCGCAACACTGTGCGAGTGATAAACTGCACAAAACAGTGCGATGCGCAAAATAGCGCGAGTGATAAACTGCACAAAATAGGGCGATACGCAAAACAACGCGAGTGTAGACGGCACAAAAAAGTGCGATGTGCAAAATAGCGCGAGTGTAAATTGCACAAAACAGTGCGATGCGCAACACAGCGCGAGTGTAAACTACACAAAACAGTGCGATGTGCAAAACTGCGTGAGTGATAAACTGCACAAAACAGGGCGATGCGCAAAACACTGAGAGTGTAAACTGCCCAAAACAGTACGATGTGCAAAATAGCGCGAGTGTAAACTGCCCAAAACAGTGCGATGCGAAACATAGTGCGAGTGTAAACTGCACAAAACAGTACGATGTGCAAAATAGCACGAGAGATAAACTAGACAAAACAGTGTGATACGCAACACAGTGCGATGCGAAAAGTATCGCGCGTGTAAGCTGCACAAAACAGTGCGATGCGAAACATAGCGCGAGTGTAAACTGCACAAAACGGTTTGATGCGCAAAATAGCGCGAGAGAAAAACTACACAAAACAGTGCGATGCGCAAAATAGCGCGAGTGTAACTTGCGCAAAACAGTGCGATGAGCGCATCGAGTGATAAAATGCATAAAACAGTGCGATGCGCAAAATAGCACGAGTGTAACTTGCACAAAACAATGCAATGCGCAAAAGAGCGCGAGTGATAAACTGCACAAGAATAGTGCAATGCGCGAAAAAGCGCGAGTGATAAACTGCACAAAATAGTTCGATACGCAACACAACGCGAGTGTAAACTGCACAAAACAGTGCGATGCACAAAACAACGTGACTGATAAACTCCACAAAATAGTGCGATCCGCAAAATAGGGCCACTGCAAACTGCAGAAAATCGTACGATGCGCAAAACAGCGCAGGTGATAAACTGCACAAAACAGTGCGATGTGCAAAACGGTGCGAGTGAGAAACTGCACAAAACAGGGCGATCCGTAAAACAGCGCGAGTGTAAACTGCACAAAACAGTGCGATACGCAAAATAGCGGGAGTGTAGACTCCACAAAACAGTGCGATGCGCAAAATAGCACGAGTGTAAACTGCACAAAACAGTGCGATGCCCAAGAAAGTGCGAGTGATAAATTGAACAAAACAGTGCGATGCGCAACACAACGCGAGTGATAAACTGCACAAAACAGTGCGAGTGTAAACTGCACAAAACAGTGCGACGCCCAACACAGCACGAGTGATAAACTGCACAAAATAGGGTGATGCGCAAAACAGCGCGAGTGATAAACTGCACAAAACAGTTCGATACGCAAAAGAGCGCGACTGTAAACTGAAAAAAACAGTGCGATGCGCAAAAGAGCGTGACTGATAACTTGCACAAAAACCGTGCGATGCACAACACAGCGCGAGTGATAAACTGCACAAAACAGTGCGATGCGCAACACAGTGCGAGTGATAAAGTGCACAAAACAGTGAGATGCGCAACGCAGCGCGAGTGATAAACTGCACAAAACAGTGCGATGCGCAACACAGCGCGAGTGATAAACTGCACAAAACAGTGCGATGCGCAACACAGCGACAGTGTAAACTGCACAAACCAGTGCGATGCGCAACACTGCGCGAATGATAAACTGCACAAAACAGTGCGATGTGCAAAACAGCGTGAGTGATAAACTGCACAAAACAGGGCGATGCGCAAAACAACGAGAGTGTAAACTGCCCAAAACAGTGCGATGCGCAAAATAGCGCGAGGGTAAACTGCCCAAAACAGTGCAATGTGAAACATAGTACGAGTGTAAACTGCACAAAACAGTACGATGTGCAAAATAGCACGAGAGATAAACTAGACAGAACAGTGTGATGCGCAACACAGTGTGCATGTAAACTGCACAAAATAGTGCGATGCGCAAAGTAGCGCGAGTGTAAGCTGCACAAAACTGTGCGATGTAAAACATAGCGCGAGTGTAAACTGCACAAAACGGTTCGATGCGCAAAATAGCGCGAGAGAAAAACTGCACAAAACAGTGCGATGCGCAAAATAGCGCGAGTGTAACTTGCGCAAAACAATGCGATGAGCGCATCGAGTGATAAAATGCACAAAACAGTGCGATGCGCAAAATAGCACGAGTGTAACTTGCACAAAACAATGCAATGCGCAAAAGAGCGCGAGTGATAAACTGCACAAGAACAGTGCAATGCGCAAAAAAGCACGAGTGATAAACTGCACAAAATAGTTCGATACGCAACACAACGCGAGTGTAAACTGCACAAAACAGTGCGATGCACAAAACAGCGTGAGTGATAAACTCCACAAAACAGTGCGATCC
>JAPPVO010000427.1:0-21370 GCA_030407325.1 Camellia japonica | reverse complement strand
AACATTTCATTCTCAATACTAAATTCTGCTTTCGGGCTTGCCTCAAATTCGTCAATCACTTTCTTGAGGAACTCATCCTCTTTCTGTTTCTGCTTGATTTCATCAATAATTGTCGGCTCGGCTGTAATAGCGGCTATCAATCCGCCCTGTTCGCACATTACCACTTCAATTTCAGACTTCTCAAAATCTTGCAAGATCTCTCTCTATTCGGTAAGCAAACAGGCCATACTCCCCGTTGATTTCCTGCTCAAGGCATCAGCAACTGTATTAGCTTTCCCGGGGTGATACTGAATCTCCAAATCGTAGTCTTTTATCAGTTCCAGCCATCTTCTCTGACGCATATTCAACTCTTTCGGCGTGAAGAAGTATTTCAGGCTCTTATGGTCCATGTAGACTTCACATTTTGCTCCATACAGATAATGCCGCCAGATTTTCAAAGCAAAAACAACTGCGGCCAATTCTAGGTCGTGCGTTGGATAATTCTTCTCGTGTGGTCTCAACTGTCGGGAGCGCGTAAGCAATAACCCTTCCATTCTGCATTAACACACAACCCAAACCCTTATAAGATGCATCACTGAAAATTACGAAATTTTCCGTACCTGAAGGTAATGTCAAAATTGGTGCAGTAGTCAATCTCGTCTTCAATTCATGAAAGGCTGATTCTCTTTCACCATTCCACTCAAATGGTTGCCCTTTGCGTGTCAATTGGGTAAGAGGCACAGCTAATTTCGAAAAGTCCTTCACAAACCTCCTGTAGTACCCAGCCAAGCCCATGAAACTGCGAACTTCTGTCACGTTTGTTGGTGTAGGCCAATTCACAATTGCCTCTATTTTCTGCGGGTCCACTGAAATTCCTTCCTTGTTGATCACATGCCCTAAGAAAACAACTTCATCCAACCAAAACTCACATTTCTTTAGCTTAGCAAATAATTTCCTTTCCGAAGTATTTGTAAAACAGTTCTCAAGTGATGTTCATGTTCAAGTCTATCAGTATATTAAAATATCATCGATGAAGACTACAACAAACTCATCAAGGTAGGTTTTAAAAATTCTATTCATCAAGTCCATAAATGCTGCCGGAGCATTAGTTACTCCAAATGGCATAACAAGAAACTCAAAATGACCATACCTCGTTCTGAATGCGGTTTTCTGAACATCCTCTGCCTTAACTTTTAGCTGGTGATACCCGGATCTCAAATCAATCTTAGAAAACACCTGTGCTCCTGTAGTTGGTCAAATAAATCATCAATACGGGTAAAGGGTATTTGTTCTTTATCGTTACCTTGTTCAGTTCCCGATAATCGATGCACAGGCGCAAAGTACCATCCTTCTTCTTCACAAATAACACTGGTGCACCCCAAGGCGAAGTGCTAGGTCGGATAAACCCTTTGTCAAGCAGGTCTTGCAACTGTTCTTTCAATTCCTTCATTTCAGCAGTAGCCATTCTGTAGGGGGTTTTAGAAATGGGCTAGGTGCCCGGCACAGTTTCAATGGCGAACTCTATCTCCCTGTCTACCAATTCCCCTAGTAATTCATTTGGAAACACATCTGGAAATTCTCTAACAATAGGAATATCATTCAATTCAACATTCACAGATTGTTCAGTCAACACATAACACAGATAACCCTGGCACCCTTTCCTGATCAGTTTGCATGCTTTCATTGCAGATATCAAATAAGGTGGAGGCTGTGGACGTCCCCAAACGTCGCGGGAGGGAAATCCCGTTTTGTTCATTTGGGGTCACTACAGTTCAGGACTCAATGTCACGGTCCTGTATCTAATCTCGCAGAGTGCAATGCAAGACCGATGAATCGTCAAAGAGTCCAAATCTGGCAAATCGTTTTTGAAAACAGATTTTTTGAAAGAAGTGTCAAACATGGACTGCTTTGCCAGATACAGAGTCGCTACCTAAATATTTTATTTTTGGGGAAATTTAGGAAACCCTGACTCGCTGCCTAAGGCCACGTGTCCGTCATCACCAAAGTTGCCTCGGCTCGGGAACTTGGGTACGATTGGGGAAGGTCACTTCATGAGCACCCCCGCTCGCCCGATCAAAGATCGGCCTCTACTAACCATGATATCTAGTTTTGAAAACATTATGCATTCTTATTCTAGTTATTAGCCTAGATTTACTATGTGATGTGCACAGCAAAACAAGTATAGACTAGATCGCCTAATTTGGAACAAAGCATTGCATATCCGTTTGTTTGGAAATGTTTTGAAATTTGCTACTCGCAAGTAGTCTAAAATACGAATTTCAATGAATTATCCCAATTCAAGTAATCCAACCTTCACCCACCGGCATTCAGGCAGTTTAATCAAATAAGCATCTAGCCGCATGGTAAGCATGTTATCATGTTAACATTCACACTCATGTGAGATGCTAAAGCATAAATACTTACATTTTATTCCAAGCCAAAACAGAAAACTTGTTAGCAATCATGCATGATCCAAGTCCATGTTAAGTGCCTAATGCATCACATACAAAATGCAATCTAGAATAGGCTCGGCTAATCCTAGGATGGTATGTGGAATGTGACAAGTAACACGTATTCAAGTTAGATTTGGAATACTTATGCAGTTAGCATGATGCGCCGAGCTCGGTGCATGCAAGACAGATGAATGAATGCACGCATGCGAAGCATAAGTATGCTAATTGAAACATGCCCTAAACTAACCATCGAAAGCTAGTAAATAAAAGGGAAGAAAGACGTGAGGTTGGAAGACATACACACACTCACGCATACTTATTACAATTGTGCCCTCGCTCGGAAGGTCCGAAAGAATAATACAGGCCACCTAATTAACTAACTCACAAGCTAATTAATTATTACAGAACCAAATGAATAACTAGCTACAACTAATTATTATACAACTTAATTAATTAACAAATTAATTATTACAAATAACAAATACTAACTAACTAGTAAGCAGTAAAAGAGAGTTGCTCCAGCTCTATTTGAAGAAGAGGAGGGTATGCATGCTCACTTTGGTTCCTCGCCTCAAAACGCCTTCCGGTTGCTCTTTAGAGGCTCTGTTTGCAGGGTGTCTTTCAGTGCTTGTTGTTGAAACTTACCAGTGCTTGTTGTTGAAACTTACCAAAACACTGCAGGGGAAGTCACCAGTGGCCTGCCGGCCATGGAGGGAGCACTGCCGGCCAAGGATGGTCCATTGCCGGCCAATGGTGGCACACTGCCGGCCATCAGTGGCAGGCTGCCGACCACTGGTGTACTGTGACACCAAACTGCAACGAAGCACAAAATAGAGAAAATAGAGGGTTTCCCAAGGACATGTACACACTATGTCACCCCAAATCACCTCAAAACATCAAGGGAGAGGCCAAGTCGGATCCACGACCATTAATTACGCATCCCGATGCATAATGGCCAAAGATCCAACTTGTGCAAATCAATATGAAAATGAATGCACAAATAAAGCAAGTAAAGCCTAGAACTCTATCATGAATCACCAAGAGCTTCGGCGGCCGAGAATTGAGACGTGTTCCATCACTTGAAGTATGAAACGCCCCTCATTCCTCGTGCTCGGATTAACACTTAATCCAAGCAATGCAACATATAAGCATGGCAAACATGCAACATGACCTAAGTGTGCAAACGTGCAACTAACCCAAGCATGCAACAAGCGTATAAGCATGATGTGAGGCAACAACCTTGGACAACATGACAAAATGCAACATGAACATGTGAGCATGTAAGGTATGCGAAGCTAAACAAGTATGCGACAACATACGAAATGAAACAAGCATGCGATAACATGGTAAGATGGGCTTACACCAAAGATGGACAGCTCTCAACTAGGTCCAAATTAGTAGCCAAAGCGATGAATTAAGCCACACAACATACTCAAGCATGTAAAATGCGAAAAGTTCAACAAAGGGACCTAAAAGGGGCAACTCTCAAAAGTGCCTAAGAAGTGACAAATGTGCAAGTGTAACAACACTATATGCACTGAAATGAGATGATAAATGATGCCAAATCATTTAAATAGCTCAAGGATAGCATGCGTGAATCACCGAAACATGAAGCTTGCAAGGCCAATTACACTACAGCTATGCGAAGCATGAAGGATATGGCAAGGGCAACCCAAAACAGTCCTAGTACGTACTGATATGAGACTAAAACATGCATGGAAGTAAGCCAAAGCAAGCTAGCATACAATGCTAAAACATAGAACATGCAAGGCTACAAAAGAGGCAATGCACTACACCTATGAGAACCAATCATGGCATGACTTGGACAACCAAAAACAGAGTTACATCATGGTATATTAGGACCCAAAATGTACTGAAATGATGAGCCAAAAGCTTAGGCTAAGTGGCATGCACAAAAGTCCACTCTTGAGGCATAAAGCACAAGCTATATAAAGCATTCAAGGCATGTTAAATGCAAGTGTATAACAACATTTCATGGGCTAAAATAGCAAGTGGAATGAGGGCAAGGCATGCAAACATCACATGTATGACATGATAGAGGCCTCAAAACCCAAGACTAGCTTAAGCATTTACACTATAGCTATGCAAAGCATGAGTGATATGGTCATGGCAGTCCAAAACAATCCTAGAACACTTCAAAATAAGCATAAAATCAAGTTTGAGCAAAGCCAAAATATGCTAGTATGATGAGTCAAAACATCATGCACAAAAGGCTAGTAAACAAGATTTGTTCTACACTTATATGGAGCATGCAAAGGATGATCAAACCAACTATGGATAGGGTCATAACATGCCAAATGAGGACCAAATACATGCTGGAATGTAAACTAAACAAGCTAAAATGACATGGCATGGCATGGAGCATATGAAGCTAGTTTAGGGGATTTACACTACAAGTGCATCAAGCAAACATGGAGTGACAAAACCAACCCAAAATAGATTCATGGCATGGTAAAACATCACAAAAAATGGACTGAAATGGACTCAACAAAGACTATGCACACATGCTACTTTGATGAGCTATAAATGGAGTTACATTACACATGCTAGATGCAAGCAAGACATGACCAAACCGGCCTTGGACAGGGCCAAGGCAGGTCCTAGAAGTCACAAAAAAAAGGCCTGGACCAAGCCTCAAAAGTGCATAGAGGGATGGTCCTTTGGAAGGCCAAAAATGCAAGTAAAGAGGAACACAAAGAGAGGGGACTACCCCCTCTGATTTAGGACCTCAAAACCACACCTCTACCACTGAAATCCCACTGGATTTCAGTGGTGGGAAGGCCAAACCAAGGCTAGCCCAGAGGCCTCCAAATATGGCTTAAAACAAAGCCAAACAAAGCATGCAAGGGGGCTACACACCCCAAACAGCAAAATGACCTTAACCAAACTTAAAAAGCACTTAAAAAGAAGACTTTTTTCAGTTATAAGAAAAGCCTAAAACAATATGCAAAGAGGGCTAAAGCAAGGTGCAAGAAAGTGCAAAAATGGGAGAAATGCTCACCCTTGAAGACCCTCTTCGAAACCAGCAATTTCAGGGGATGGAAGCTTGCTTTCAGACCTCAAGAAGACCTCCCAAGAAGCTTGATTCAATGGTGGTGGTGTATATCTATGTGTTGTAGTGTAAAAGTGCAAGGAAATCCAACTTCAAGGCACAAAACACAAGCAATATAGAGAGAAAGGGAGTTTTTGCTCTTCAAAAACTCAGAACCTGGTCTAAGGAAGAAGCCTCTTCCTTATATAGAGAAATGAAAAGCCAAAGCTTCTTCAAGAAGCTTTGCAAGGCCTTTATCCCTCCATACACGTGTATGGAGGGGAGCAAACAAAAATCCAGCTGGCTCAAAAGATCTGGAGGAAAACTAGCTAAGATAGGGGGGTGCCGGCCATCAGTAATGGCCGGCAGTGGCACACTGATGGCCGGCAGGGCTTCATCAGTGGCTGGAAGGAACAAAGCCATGGCCGGCAGTGCCATGCCATGGCTGGCAGTGCACCAGGAGGGCCACTCTGAAAGGACCAAATCAGGGTCCAAAAATGAGGCAGAAAGGATACAAGGTCCGGGAAACTCGAACCGGTGACGTTCAGCCGCGACAGTCGAGTGCTGGACGAGCAATCGAACCAGTTGTTGGGTGTACCTACAAGCACAACCAAGTCTTGAGGACAGTAAAAAATGGGGTGTCTACAGAGGCACTACCCCGTTACCCACAAACACAATCTCTTTCTGTTCTGGTGGTTTAAACACAACCCTTTTTGTCACACAATCTATGGTGGCACAATATTTGGTCAACCAATCCATACCCAAGATTACATCGAAATGTCTAAAATTCAAGGGCAACAAATCTACATATAAAGTAGCATCCTCGATATGCATGTCACAAAACCGATATATATATTCACATAACACAGATTCCCCCGATGGAGCAGACACACATAACAAATATGGCAATAACTTTAGGGGTCTATTCAGTCTAGATGCAAATGTATATGTCACAAATGAGTGTGTTGATCCAGAATCAATTAATACAAAGGCATCCTGATTACATATTGAAATAGTACCTGAGACAACGGCATTGGCATTCCGTGTATCGCCCGGAACAAATGCAAAAACTCTCCCCTATCTCACTGTATCCCCCGTAGTAGCAGATCTCAATGTATTTCCCGGCTTTGGAACTGATGCAGTTGAACTGGCTGCTAGTTTCCCACTGTTCTGATTACATTCTTGGGCTATGTGCCCTTGTTTTCCACATTTGAAACAGGCTCCTCATGCACGGTAACAGACTCCTCGGTGCCTTTTGCTACAAATGTTGCACGTGGGAGCTGTGTCTCGGGAAGAACTTGAAGTAGTTGAGGAGCCTGTGTTTTGCTTTTTCAGAAATTTCTTCTTCGAAAAGAAGCCTTGCCTTTTATTGCCTTTCCATTCTGTTGTTGGCTTAGCTTGTCTAGCTATGTTAGCCTCTGATATGATGGCCCTGTCAAGTACCCCAATGTAGGTCTCCAACTTCAGGACATTCACTCTCTCTAGGATGTCACTTCGGAGCCCACCCTCAAAATGTCTTGCCTTCTTATAATCAGTGTCAATTACATGTGGTGCAAACCTGGCCAATTCAATGAATTTGGCCTCGTACTCAGCTACGGTCATGCTGTCTTGCTTGAGTTCCATGAACTCGGCTACCTTCCTATCCCGAACACATTGCGGGAAGTACTTGTCATAAAAGATCTCCAGAAATTTTACCCAGTCCACCTCTTTATGATTCTCACGCATTAACATCCACCATCTTCGGCCTCGTCTTCTAGCATAAAAGTGGCTAGAATCACTTTCTATGTCTCTGAACAGGGGAACACTTCAAATAATTTCTCAATGCGAGGACCCACGCTTCGGCTTTCAACGGATCTAATCCCCGGTGGAACTGTGGTGGTTTCATTTTCTTGAATTCCTTGGTGAGAGCTATTATCCGGTCATCATTTTGATTATCTGGCATGGGTGGTGCCGGAGGTGGAGGTGGAGGTGGTGGGTGTGGTTGCTGCCACTGTTGTTGCCACTCCTGTTGCTGTCTCAAAGCCTCTACCATTTCCTGAATCAGTCTTTCCATTCTGTCCAGTCTGGCAGTAGAAGATTCCTCAATCTCATCACCTCTGGTTCTCACCATCTGATTAAACTTGCATTATATTCCATACAAAAAGTACACAAGTATGCGTATACTAAGAAGCACATATATTCAGATGATTTGCAATGCAAGTACTTCACAACTTACACATATAATTGTTCATATCAAAACATTTAAGCATATAATCAATGCTTCCAAATTCATATTTATCGCATGAATGCATCTTAGATCTTATCTAGACGCTTATTGCTCTTTTTGGACAAGTGTGTGAGTTATTAACTCGTGCTCTAATACCACTCTATCATGACACGAACCCGCCCCTATGGGTTAAGGGCATAACCGGTCAGTAATCCTGGGATTACCTACGGCCTCAAACTAAAACAGACGTAACTCAACAGAGTAAAGGGGCCAAACGGAAGCAATAATTAAAAACTTTGTCCATAGAGCCGTGCTTATATGCACTTTAAAACAAACCATATGCATATACGTTAATAATCCACAACAAAATACAGTACCATAAAATCCTTTACAGACAGGATCATCCAAACTGAGTCAACCCATAACAAAACTATATACGGATATACACAAAGACCTTGCCAACAAAACAAAGTATAAATACATAACAAAATGGCAAGGATGGGTCTCGTGCGTGAGACACAAGGCTGACTCTCCAAAACTCTTGTTGTTCCTGGCAGACTTCACTGGGGCTGGGTTTGAACTTCTCTTGGCTCACCTACAAACACATGAATGAGCGTGAGCGATAGCCCAGTGAATAATACCAAATCGAATACAGAAGTTACATAACAATGTAGAACAACATGTTCCAAACGGCCTTGGGCCCAATCCATATTTCTATTTAACAGATATATATAATTATACGAAATTCAAATCAAGTGACTGCAGTTCCATACATTCTGGCCTTTGGCCCATTCAGATTTCCATTCGTGTCAAAACGGCCTTCGGCCCACTCATTTATGTCAAAACGGCCTTTGGCCCATTCACTTCTGTCAAAATGGCCTTCAGCCCATCCGTTTACGTCAAAACGGCCTTCGGCCCATACACTTGTGTCAAAACACCCTTCGGCCCACTCATTCATGTCAAAATGACCTTGGGTCCATTCATATATGTCAAAGCGACCTTCGGTCCACTCATTTCTATCAAAACGACCTTTGGTCCATTCATTTCTGTCAAAACGACCTTCGGTCCACTCATTTCTATCAAAACGACCTTTGGTCCATTCATTTCTGTCAAAACGACCTTCGGTCCATTCGTTCGTTCATGTCAGACTTTTGTCCACAATCCCAATTAGTAACTCATAAAGCTTATAAGGGAATAAACAATTGGACATTGCTAAGCTTTCAAATATCGATATTACTCACAGTGATCGGCTTGTGGATTCGCCCTGGAGCTTGACCCTACACATTCCATGAACACAAAAGGGTCACTAACAGTTCAATCCGTTCTTTAATTCACATATTCCTCTTTAGGCTTTATTCTTATCTCATTAACTCATTTACAATGCTTAACATATGCCTAAGAGTGCTTACAAGTGAAAGAAAACGGAAAACGAAACACAGAACGCATGAACAAAATTTCAGAAAACAAGGTCCCCGCTCGAGCGTGGAATTACCCGCTCGAGCGGACCCAAGAGGCCTGCAAAAGTACTGGTTACCTCAAAATTACGCTCGAGCGTGAATTAGGGAGCTCGAGCGGAAGGCCTGTCTACAACAACTCCCCGCTCGAGCGTGAAACATTCCGATCGAGCGAACATCCAACTCTGCAAAAAGTGCTGGGAGCACGATTTTCCCACTCGAGCGGCAATTCACCCGCTCGAGCGGACATCAAAAATCTGGGTTTTCCAGATTGAGTTCTTGAGCTCCAATTCGATTTTCAATCAACAAATCATGCATGTTATGGCTCAATTCTCAAATATAAGTATGCTAATATGATGTAAACCCCAAATCTCAACCCAAGGGAGCTCAATTCACAGTTAATTCACATGCATGCCCCAATCTCCCATCAAACTCATTCTAACATAACAAATTCATACATTTAAGCTCATATCTTCATAATTTGTACATGCATGTGATGAATTAGCCACATTCTCAACTTAGACAATACAATTGGTGATCAAAACATGAGTTTCAACCAAAACTCTACATGAATCAAGTATTTCAAGCTCATACATGCTATTTCAGACAATCTCTTACATGCATGCATATATCAAGCTTTAATTCAACAAAACCAACCCAATTTCATTAATCTTACTCTTGATCACCCAATTAGCTTGAACACACACAAAATTACAAACTATAATCCAAGAATTACTCACCTAGAAGCTTTAATCTTTCAAACTTAAGCTTTATTCTTGAGTTGGTCTACAAATTATCAAGCTTTAAGGCCAAAACTCCAATTTCTTCACACTCTCCCTCTCTTAGCCGACCCCCTCCCCCCTCCTCTCTTCCTTAATGTTTATGATCAGCCAAAATGTAACAAAAGGAGAAGAATAGAGAGTGTAGTGCCTTTATTCAACAAACACACTAATTTAATTTAATAGTAATAAACAATTGGGCACTAATTTACCAATTTAATCAACTTAATCTGGTCCGAATCAATTTTTCAATTAAATTTCACCGTAGGCTCTAAAAATTATGCCAATTACAATGGCGTAATCAATTTCAGGTTCTGTGGCCGATAAGGCCCTCAATTTAATTTCCAAAGCAGATTATTCAAACAGATATTCCTACGGTGAACAGATAGAATTTCAAAATCACATATATTAACAAAATGGCACATAAAATCGTGCTAAACACATAATCATACGCAAATTAAGGAACAATTAGCATACTACGGAACAGGGGTATCACAACAACGTGGACCCGATCTGGACCAGCCGCAAGTCCTTCTCAGTACCAACATTAATTTGGGTGATTTCATCAACCAACGGTTTTACAAACCTCTCCTGCTCTTGTTCTAGTAAAATTTCAAAACCGGAGGAATTTCTTCTTCGTCGTTTTCATCGAAATTTTGAAAGTCTGAATTAATACAATAAATCAAGGGCACATAAAAATATTCAAAAGCCACAGTAATTCCATTCTCATTAATCTCTTCCAAGTTGCCTGATTCCTCTGTTACAACAGACTCAAAGGAAAAAGAAAAAGACGACCTAGACAGGACTGTGGCATCCGGGTTGTCACCCCCAGGAATACCGGACTCAGACTTAGATGAGCTGGAACCTGATTCCGACTCTACAAACTTGGTGGAATCAGATTCCGGCTCACTACCTGACCCGGTGCTGCTCGATAAGAATCCCTCCTCGTACTGCCAAATGAGGTAGGGTGCGATGGATGCATCTAAAATGTTTGAAGGTGGGCTTACAACCATTTTATTCCCGATCATAGACACTGAGAGGTCATCCCCCAAGCACTCATGTACGATTGGAGGATCTGAAAGTAGACAAGCCAGTGCTACCCCCATTTCAATCTTGGTGCTCTCGGAATCCACTTCCTTACACTGCTCAACCTCACCTGATGGGTCTGTCTGCTCATCGGCAACATCATCCCCGGACAACTGTAAGTCGAAAAAGATCTCAAATCCCGGAAGGCACCTCTTCTCTGCGTTTAGCCATGGCTCGGGAAAGCCGCAAAAGGGAAAGTCTTCCCCCTCCCGGACAAAGTGTCCGTTTAGGGTACCCTGGATGGGCCGATGCATCAACTCAAAATGCTTCCCGGTCTGCTTGGCTCTGGCTCTTCCAGCCATCTCTTTGCCTTTCCTTACCCAGTCCTCCTTGGTAGGCAGATAGCCTAAACCAAAGGTATGCGGGTTGTGCGGCACTTCGGCCGATACAGTAATGCCCTTCCGGCCACTTCTTTCTAGTCCCATCCCAGGGATGTGTTGAAGCTTGTTCATGAGGTACACTGACTGTGCGCTAACATACAACCCCTCATCAACAGCTAAGATGTTCTGTACGACCCAGGTCTCAACCAGGGTAAATCTTGATAGGAACACATCCTCCACGCCATGCTCGATTTCCAGAACCGGTGTAGACACTTCCGGTGGCAAATGGATTGAGGAATTCCCAAAAACTATAGCCACCCCCTTCTCGTGGGGGTATTTCAACATCTGGTGTAGGGTAGAAGAGACCGCCTTCACCTGGTGCAGCCATGGCCGCCCTAGGAGTAGATTAACGCTATGTTTGGATTAAGTGATTTGGAGAGAAAAGAAAATAAATAAAGTGATATGTATTTCTCTTATTTGTTTGGATAATTAAAGTAGAGAGAAATGGGAAGAAATTGAGAGAAATGAAGAGAAACTCATTTCTCTTATAAGCCTCATTTTCAATCTTCCCAAAAGTGGAGAGATTGGGAGAGAAAAGAAACCACTGTTTTCATAATACCAATTTTGTCCCTATAAAAATAAAAGAAATAAAATGATTGAAAATATAAAAAGGTTATTTTGGTAATGTAACATAAAATAATTTCTTTCCTTTTCTCTTAATGAAATCTAACCAAACAAGAATGAGAGAAATCACAATCATTTCTTTCCTTTGATTTTTTCCTTATCCAAACAAAAAGGAGAGAAATCACAATCATTTCTTTTCTTTTCTTTTCTCTTATTACGTAAGTAACCCTTTCTTTTCTTTTCTCTCCTAGGTTCCCAAACATAGTGTAAAGGTTGCGGGAACGTCCAAGACATGAAAGTCAATATCGTGTTGTCCTAGACCAACCTGTTTCTGAATCTGCACAGTCCCCATCACCTCTCTGCTGGTGTTATCATACGCCCGTATTACCTGGGCAGTTGGCACAAAGTTCACAGGCTTCAACCCGATTGCATATATTGTCCTCGACAGGCACACGTTAATGGCGGATCCCGTGTCGACAAGAACCACTGGTATCCATTTTTCTCTACACTCGACAGAGATGTAGAGTGGTTTGTTGTGATTCGAGCCGTCAGGCGGTAGTTCCTTGTCAGAAAAGGTCAACGTCGGGGAAGCTCCTCCCGGAAAGACCAGCCCTACCAGCTGTTCAGGTGTAGTGTCTATTGAAAGTTTGGCTTTGTCCATTGCAGAAAGGACAACTTGTCTATGAACTCTTGAGGCCATAAGCAGTCCCCAGATGGAGATGTCTGCTTGTATCTTCTTCAGCTGTTTCAGCACAGCCTCCTCCTCGAGTAACTTTTCTTTCTGCTTCTCTGCTTCCCTGTCCTTCCCGGACGCCTCTAGTTGATCTAGGTGTGGGGGCTTGAAGTACCGCCCACTCCTGGTCATGTGGTCCACCTCTCCAATATACCAGGTATCATCCGGCTAGTTGTTCCCCCAATCTTCGTCTGTGTGGGCAAGACATAGGTCGTCATCTTCCCACCACATGCCATCGGCAGCCGACAGACACTTGTCTGGCTCCGTTACAACTATTCCTGTGCCCACAACACGTTCCGTTCCTGTGCTCGCAGCACATTCTGTTCCTGTGCACACAGCAAGTTCTGTTCCTGTGGGGGCTTTGGCCTTCCTGGCCCTCTCAGAATCTTCGATCCTTTCCCGCTCAAATTGCTTCAGTGCGGCTTGCTGTTCAGTCTCTTCCGTACCCAAACTGTCTGTGTTCTGAGCAAAATTCTTAACACCGGTGCTCTCCGGCAATGCAAACTGATTCTCGGCCCTTATGGCCACTGTTAATGTCCCCGTCCCTAACGGACCCTGTTCTAGCTGAGGTTGTTCAACAACATCTGGTTGGTCGTCAAGCCAGCCAGTAGACTCTACTGACCCATCTAAATCAAACCAGTTGACTGCCACGTCCCCTGTGTCCTACTCTTCAAAGAACTGCAGATTTGCAATGTCTTCTTCCAGATCCACTAGGTCATCTAGCCCCTGATTAGGTCCATCCTCCCGTACTACACAAATCTCTGCCCCTACTGGTAATCCCACATTCAGCCTAACCTGGCCTGCTGATGTAATGTAACTGCTTGGGTTGTACATGAAGCTCGCAGGCCCCTCAGGCTCTGACTGATCATTCTCATCTGTTCCCGCAGTTGACCTAATCCTATCTTCGATAGTCACCACCACTACTTCTGGTTGGATTTGGGAGATGTCCAACATGCACAAGTCAGTGCTGTCAGGAATGAACACCTCCGGCTTGGGTAGGTGAGAAGTGGTGATATATATGCTAGGGTCGTATGACACAACCCTAGTTTGGATCAAATTGATGCGTTTGGGAGGTGGAGCTTAGTTGTGTGGTGGGAGAGGGTTGGTTGTGACATTCGGTTTCTCCGGAGGCACAATCACCCTGTTATCAATGAGATCCTGAATCTCATGACGTAATCGAAAGCACTGGTCGATGTCATGACCATACTGTTGGTGAAAGGAGCAGTACTTGGCTGGGTTATGGGAAGCAGGGAGTCTGTCTGGTAGTGGCCGCGGCTCTAGGGGCTTCAAGTGCCATTTCTTGATCAAACCCCCAGAGCTTTGGACGGGGGCATGTATAGTGGAGTGAAGGTTTTTTGGCCTCGGGAGGAATGCTTGGTCATTTGTGAGCTACTTCCGGACGCACCGGTGAATGATGTAGCGGCAAGAGTTCTTGGGGTGGTGGTGGTGGTAACCATACCTACATCTGAAAATCTGGCAGCTGCAGCACTGCTTGTGCCCGTATTTGTACTGCGGTTGAATGCCCTCTTGGGCTGCTCTCTCTCATGATCAATGAGGCCCTGTTTCATGGCGTCCTCAATTTGTACCCCTATCTCGTGTAGATCTGCAAAGGTGGGGAGGGGGAGGACGATCATCTCTTCTGCATGAGTTTGGGTTGGAGGTTGCGCATAACCATCCGAATCTGATCTTTGTCAACAAGCCTGATGGTCATCATCGAGGCCTTAGCCCTCCAGCGGGTCACAAAATCGGAGAAGCTAAGGCCTCGATGATGACCATCAGGCCATGTTTGGCACTTCTTTACAAAAATCAGTTTTCTAAAACGATTTGCCAGATTTGGACTCTTTGATGATTTATCGGTCTTACATTGCACTTTGCGAGATCAGATTCAGAACCGTGACATTGAGTCCGAACTGTAGTAAGCCCAATGAACAAAACAGGATTTCCGCGCGAATTTCGCAGCGCGGAGCTCCAGGACGTCGGGGCACGTCTACAGCTCCCCTGTGTGTAGCTGAAGCTGAGGTTGCTCTGTGTTTGGGTTCAACTTAAGCTTATGATCCTTATCATTATTAACTTTTCATATGGAATGACCATTCTTTCAAATGATGTAAGATAATTTTATTTGTAATGTATTTATTATTATTTTTTTAGTTTAAGTAAGTATGAGAATGAATAATTTGATAAAATAATCATTCTATTCTACTTTATTTTAATAAATCAAACACTATCCAATAGTATTGGATTACATTTACAAATCCTCTATTTCTTTTCAGCACCACCACGCATGCATTAATATTCTAAAATTATTTTATTGAATAATTTTCCAAGCAGGTTACAATCACACCCCAAGTCAATACCGAGTCAATTATATTGCTAAGTCTATTTTTGAATTAACGTAATGATCAGTGCACTTATGGACACAACTCATTAGCCAATGTGTTCCACATATTATTAGCCAATGTGTTCCACCCATTATTTTTGTGTCAATTGATTTTATTGGTTAAGGGCCCAGCCAATTTTATTGTTTGAGATATTAATTAAAAATATATATATAAGTTCACTTTTATACCTCCTTCTTTTTAATAATATGTAAAAGAGATAATTAATTGATAATTAAAAAACACATAAGAGACAATATTATCTTACATATTCTAATAAATTGTCACATTATTATGTTTAAAAAATAAGTATCACTACTCATATTAAATACAATATGGCAGATAAATATAGTTTGTAATACTCTGTTTATTACAATAAAGTTACAGACTCAAAATTCATATAGAAAAATTTATTCAAAAAAATAATATATAGTCTAAATTTAATCCTTATGCAGTGAGTTCACACTTTTAAGTGGATTACACTTTATAATCCACTTTTTCCCTGTGAATATGTACTAATTCTGAGTTCCTAAAATTTCTCATTTTATTAGCTTCGACCAACATCCGTGGTACAAGAAGATGGTGCGCTGGAAAATATAACGTGTGGGTATACAGCTCGAAACGTTTTGAAATTGGAAAGAACTTGAGAGTGATGATCACCAAGTGTGTGGATAAAATAGTTAATTAAGCAATATTAAATTTTATATATATATATATATAATACATACAATTGTATAAGTTTGATTAATCAAGATTTTCCACCTAAACATACCAATACTGAGACACTTGCGTTGATATTCAATCTTGATGTGGACAAACAAAATATTTTAGGGATACTTACGTGTATGTCATAATAAGTGGACTTTTTGTTTAATGGACCTATGAAAAAAATTTGTTATAAAAAAAATCACTAAAGCCTCGTTTGGCAAGTGGCTTTTTTAGCTAAAAAGTCAAAAAGCCAAAGATTCTCTTTTCTCTCTACTTTTTGCACATCTTTTCGTAAAAAGTCAAAAAGTCATCCCAAACATACTAGTTTTTTTTAGCTCATATTTTAGCCAAATAGCCAAAAAATTACTAAATTAGCATATTCCCAAACGTGGCTTAATTATAAGTTTTAGCGACAATTTATAAAAATCATGACAAAAAAAAGTCACTAATTGTCAATTTTTAGCGACATATATAAAAAATTGTCACAAAATAATTATTTTAGCGATAATTTTACCAAGACTTATTTTCAATAGGACTTGATGGGAATTAAGTTCAACTATTATGACCTATTGGTAGTTTTTATGGAGAATAATCAATCTTAATGATGATGTGTTTTTGTAAAGATAAATTTATTGGAAATAATTTTATTTGCACATAATTTGTAATCGGATGGCATAATCATACGTGACCTCATATATTAGGGTGGAATCTATTAGATATGAGAAATTCGGAAACAAATAATAATTATAATAAAGAAATCTTCAATACAAACGTGGTATCACATTATCGCTATCATCATTCAATAATTTTTTACCATTTACCTTTTCATTACATTAAATTTTTATTCGAGAAACTCATTTTATGTGAAGGGATTATATTTAAGTTTGGGATCAAATTTAATAATTTTTTACCATTTACCTTTTCATTACATTAAATTTTTATTCGAGAAGCTCATTCTATGTGAAGGGATTATATTTAAGTTTGTGATCAAATTTATAGGGAGAAAAACTTTGGGTTATGTAAAAATCCTCACAAATCATAGAGGGTGTCCCCTACTAGCTTAGACATATACCATATGGACAAAGTTGGAAATTTCAAAATGAAGGAAGATCTTGGCTTCCCATACCTGCTATTCCTCTATGTAACCACACCAATTCCAAGTTCGAAAAAACACCATTAATTCTTTATCCATGGCTACTCACCTTACCTTGTATGTTTGTCTCATTTCTCTAATAATCCCTCCATTCATTTCCATTTTGGCAGAGTCCGACAATTACATAATCCACATGGACTTGTCTTCTATGCCCAAAGCCTTCTCTAGCCCGCATAGTTGGTACTTAGCCACCATTGCCTCCATTTTAGACGACACAAAAGCTCCCACCACCACCGCCGCCACTTCCACCACCTCTAAACTCATCTATGGTTATGGTAATGTTATCCATGGTTTTAGTGCAAGTCTTTCTCCCTCCGAAATTGAAGCCGTTAAAACATCCCCCGGCTACGTTTCTTCGTATAGAGACATGCCGCTCAGAGTCGACACCACTCATTCCTCCCAATTTCTTGGCCTTAATTCGGTCTCGGGTGTGTGGCCCGTGGCGGACTATGGCAGAGACATCATAATTGGGCTTGTCGACTCAGGGATTTGGCCTGAGAGCAAGAGCTTCGACGACGATGGAATGACCAAAATTCCATCAAGATGGAAAGGAGAGTGTGAAATTGGCACCCAATTTAACTCCTCAATGTGCAACAAGAAACTCATCGGAGCTCGATTCTTTAACAAAGGCCTACTTGCAAAATTCCCGAACTTGACAATTTCAGTGAACTCCACCCGCGACACGGACGGCCACGGCACCCACACCTCCTCCACGGCAGCAGGGAATTATGTGGAGGGTGTGTCCTATTTCGGCTATGCCCCGGGCACTGCTCGAGGCATAGCTCCGCGGGCCAGAGTGGCCATGTACAAGACCTTGTGGAACGAAGGCGCGTACATATCAGACTTTCTGGCGGCGATTGATCAGGCAATCGCGGACGGTGTCGATGTCATGTCCCTGTCTTTGGGCATTGATGGAATCCCGTTGTACGAAGACCCTATCGCCATAGCCACATTTGCAGCCTCAGAGGAGGGTATTTTTGTCTCTACATCTGCCGGAAATGAGGGACCATTGCTTAAGTCTCTTCACAATGGGACACCTTGGGTTCTCACTGTCGCTGCGGGTACCATTGACCGCAAATTCAGTGCTAATCTTACTCTTGACAATGGCATCACCGTCACAGGATCATCTCTTTATCCCGGAAATTCAACTTCTTCGACTCTTATTTTTATGAGTACTTGTCACGATTTCAAAGAACTGAAAAAGATTGGGAACAAGATTGTGGTGTGCGAGGACAAGGACGATTCGCTAGCCGAACAAGTTTACAACGTTAACAATGTAAATGTTACTGGTGGGATTTTCATAACGAACAACACCGACTTAGAATTCTTCATCCAGAGCACATTTCCAGCAGTGTTTTTAAATCTTCAGAATGGGAAAATTGTTCTAGACCACGTTAAAACAAGCGGTGACCCGAAAGGAACGATGGAATTTCAAGGAACCAGCCTCGGCACTAAGCCAGCGCCGAAAGTGGCTAGCTATAGCTCGAGAGGGCCGTCCCAGGCGTGCCCTTTTGTGCTCAAGCCGGACCTTATGGCTCCCGGATCACTAATCTTGGCCTCGTGGCCTCAAAAAATTCCGGTAGTGACTGATTTGAATTCAGTCGGGCAGCTTTTTAATAACTTCAATATTTTGTCAGGAACGTCCATGTCATGCCCGCATGCTGCTGGAATCGCGGCACTTCTGAAGGCGGCGAAACCCGAGTGGAGCCCCGCTGCCATCAGATCTGCCATGATGACAACATCATATTCGACAGACAATACTTTCAGCCCTATCCAAGATATTGGGAATGGTAAACCCGCCACTCCGCTTGCCATCGGAGCTGGCCATGTCGATCCAAACAAGGCCTTGGACCCTGGACTCGTATACGATTTAAATACAGAAGATTACGTGAATCTTCTCTGTGCATTAAATTACACCACGAAGCAAATACATGCAATCACAAGGTCATCTTCTTATGTTTGTTCAAACCCATCTCTAGACCTGAACTACCCATCTTTCATAGCATTCTTCAATGCAAATGACTCGCAATCGGATTTGAACACTGTAAAAGAGTTTCAAAGGACTTTGACTAATGTAGGAGAGAGAATGACAACTTATGTTTCAAAACTGAGTCCAATGGAGGGATTGAAAGTTAGGGTTGTGCCTGAGAAATTGGTTTTTACAGAGAGGTATGAGAAGCAAAGCTATAAGTTGGAGATAGAAGGTCCAAGATTGATGAAAGAGATGGTGGTATATGTGGTTCACTGAGTTGGGTGGAGGTTGGAGGAGGGAAACATGTAGTCAGAAGTCCATAGTGGCAACAAGCATAAGTTCAGAACCACTTTGAGGGCAGAGGCAACTCATAACTTGTCTGCATCATCAACACACTTGATCATTTCCTTTCTTGAATAAATTTTTTCTCTGTTTTTTTTTTTTTTGGTCACATGGTAATTTTATTTGGTGAAGAAGATTTCAGACAAATGCATGGAGCAGAGTGATATCTGATAATCTTGATGGGAAGTGGCTTGACAAGTCACTTTCATATTGTTAAATGTGGGTAATTTTTCATATTTGTTAAGTAATTGAAAATAAATGATAATTTCTTAATATATGTTATGATTTTTCATTTATTGAAAATATGACGTAGAATTGTTGATTGCTAAATTAATTAAAATTTTAATTTGTCTTTAAGTATTATTATTATCAGATAGGTATGAATAATTTTATTATTTATATCCTCAAAACATAAGTCAAACTAAACAAATAAATATTAACATAATCAAACTAAACATATAAAGTGGATTTATGACATTGTAATGAGGGCAGAACTGTGACATGCTCATGCATACAGCTTCCTAGATAGAGCAGAAGATGGCGCAACTCCAAAACTCAATAATGAACAAATACAGCTAGAATTATTACTTATGGGACAACTTTCTCACTCTCTCGCACACAAGTTTTCTGTCTCTTGTGCAGAGGGAAACCCATAATTTGATCATTTTGGATAAAAACCACCTCATTTATTATATACTATCAAAGATAATTGTCCAATTATATGATATTCCAATACTATTCTAAAATATTATATTAACAATAATTAGATTAAATGATATTAAGATATGCATGACGTGTATCAATATTTATTAAAATTTTACTTAAAAAATAGATGTCACATGTATTAATAAATATGGATTTTATTATTTCCATGTCTAATATAAATATTTTTTCTTATAAAATATCATATATATTCAAAATAAATACAAACTTCAATCAACCATTTTTAATAAATTTGGTATCAGATTGGTGTCTAACTAGAGGTTCACGAGTCTCCCCTTCAATGCATCCAAAAATATATAATAATAAAATAATAATAATAATAATAATAATAATAATAAAAAGAAAGAAAGAATAGTAGTGATCATGTCTTTTTCAAGTTTTTATTTCGTGACAATTTAATAAAGACAGAAAAAATATCATAGAATAATTTTAAAGATCACGTGAAAGTTAGAGGTATTCAAGAATTGTTTCTCCTGGACCACAAGCACGACAAGCAAACTTACTGAAAATTATTCTATATATATACTCAACGAAAATATGTGTTTTCATGTATTACAAGTTATACTTTTATTTTAAGAGTATTCTTGTATTTAATAAGAGTAATATTATATGTATAAACATATATTTCTCATAAAATATGTATAATAAAATAATGTGGCCTTTTATATCATTTTATTTTAACAATAATGTTAGGGACTCGGAAAATTTGTCCCAAAAAATTTCAAAAAAAGTATTATGATTGTGGGAGCCGAAAATAAGTTATACTTGAAAATGGCAAATAGAGCATCTGAGCCCGTCTAAGATGGGCCAAATAAGCCAAAGCCCACCAGACTATGTCATTACCGAATAAACGTCCAAATCAACATGAAAATGTCAGGGAGCACTGAATAGCAGGTACTTGTGCTGAACAATAGAGCCGAGTGAGTTGGGCAAGTCGGCATGACCCCATTAAGTGGGACCAGACTATCCCTTTCAAGGAAGTATAGTAGGGGATGGGCCCTGAAGAATGATAATGAAGGCTAAGCTGCATGGAATAAAAATCAATGAGAATAACTCTAAAAAAAAAAAAAAAAGAAACATGGAGGAAAGAAAAAAAAAAAAAAAAAAAACCTTGAACCTCAAGAAATAAAAAAACACCAATCTTTCTACAGAAACCAACTTATCCGTCAGAGTGCTAATTATGGCACTACCGTCCAGAGTTTTATTTCCATTTTAGGTAACAGCTATGAAGATCCTACAAGGGTTTGTTTGGATAGAAGGAGTATTACATAATCACTTACTCAAATTGACGCCGTCTGTGGGAATACTCAAATTCATCCATAGCAAACCCAAACCAAGATCCTCCAGTCATTGGAGTTGATAATGCTACAGCAGAGGTAACTTTGGCTCTAGAAGAAACCACCACAATGAG
>JAPPVO010000426.1:0-16182 GCA_030407325.1 Camellia japonica | reverse complement strand
TTTTGTCATATATAATAAAAAGTAAAAATAATAGGTGGCGAAATTTATTTTCGTCAATAAATACTTATTTTTAGTTGAGGAACAATTAAAATTTCGTCACCAAAGATTTTTCTCTAATTTTTTTTGGTGGCGCCAAAATTTTGAGACTTTTAGTGAGAAAAAAATTTGTCACCAATTAATAAAATTATTAGTGGAATATATTTTGTCACCAATAATTTTAAATATTTTTTAAAAAAATTAATTTTAAATATTTTAAAACTATTTAATGAGAAATATATTTTTATCGTCAATAATTTTAATATTTTAAAATTTTTTAATGACAAAATTATTTTATCACCAATCAATCTCAAAGGGGAACTTTGAGATTTGGCGGTAATGAAAAAAAGGAACCCTACTAATTCTCCCCCGTCCCTTTTTTCCTTTTTTTTGGTGCTCCAGTTTTCCTCTTCATCCCTCTCTTGCAAAACACACACGGTATGGCTCTCTCTCTCTCTCTCTCTCTCTCTCTCTCTCTCTCTCTCGCTTGTAGTTGTTTAATGGTGGGGTACGGGTTTTCAGTAACGTGGTGGTGCTGTGATGGGGATGGAATAGTGTAATGGAGGTGCGGTGTGAGAGGAGGAGGGCTAGCGGTGGTATAGTAGGGAGGGAAAGGGCATTTCAATTTGTAATGGAGAAAAAGAGTAGTTTTGTGGTTGTGGATAAGAGGGAAGGAGGCAATGGATCTATGGTAGTAGAGGGTTGGAGGGGCTGTGGCAAGGGGCGGAAGGGGAAGTGTAACCAGATGGATAGGGGTTCCTAAGGGAAATGAAGAAGTTGGGGAGCCAGAAGCGGGTTGGGAGAGGGAGACGGTGTAGAAGCCCTTGTGTTTGATAAAATACATGTGTGAAACATTGCCATATTGTTGAGTATTTTAGAGTTGAAGGGTCATTTTATTATCTTGTGTGGAGAATCCTTAGTTCACCAAGTTTGAGTTGTTATGTTTGAAAAAATTTCCATCACAAATCCAAGACTGGCATTTTAATTCTCCTTCATTACATTGTAAAATTGATTTTTTTTATTTTATTTTTTTTAAATATATTCTATAGCTTAATATTTATTTCTTCTGTATTGTCACAAATTGCTACTATTTGCAAATTTTGAAAGTAATGAGGTTTGATTGCTGGACAATCTTCGTGCTTAGTCTTACTGGTAAATGCCAAGACTGGGTTTTTAGCCACATGTCATAAAGGATTTCCTTCTTGTAATGTTTGATGAGTAATTTTCAGGGCTTGCCTAAATAATATGTTGTAATCTGTATTCTGTACTCTGTAACACATTGTAATGTTGCTAGTCTTAAATTTATGAATTTGTTGATATCTTACTATCACAAGTTAAGATTCCAGGAAGTGGGATTTACCCTATATTGTTTTACCTGAAACTACTTTTGTGAATTGGTCTGTGTGGGCAGGTGATGTGCACAAAATACCTTCAAGAAAGAAAAGACTTGGTCCAAGCATTTCACAAGGATATAAAACTCTCTGATCTTCCAAGATAACTCAAGTTTTTGTATCTCTTATTTTGTCTGTCACCATATTATTTAGCTCCTGCTTTGTTTCTCAATTACTAGTTTGATTGGCTCGCTAATGGTGTAATTTCTCCATGATGTAACCCATGTTAATAATCTAGGGAGATCAAGATCAGATATTTCCACTGGAATTGGCGCACAGATTAAAAAGGTCAATACAAATATTTTTAATTTTAGTAACATTTTTTAGATGTAAGGTTTTGTATTTTGGCCCTCTCCGGTTTCCAAGAGGTTGGAGGAAAAGAAAATGATAACTTGTAACCTTTTTATTTGCAAGATTTCTCGAGTTTTAATATCATTTGTCTTATTGGCAACCAAGTGGGGCATTTGCATTTTCTAATGTTTTGAATTGCTTTAAAGTCTGAGCTTGATTCATTTTCATTGAATCATGTTCCGTTTATTTTTTCAAGCATCTGGGGGAGAACACACAACTAGTGATCATAAAGAATGCAGGTCATGCAATCAATGTAGAGAAGTCGCAAGAGATGTTCAAACATTTGAAGTCATTCCTTGTCGATCCTCTTCCTCCTAAACTCGAAAGCAATGGCAACAATGGCAAGACAGACTAAAGGATTCAGGAAAAAAGGGAATTCGAATCAGGAGCTGTTCTGACCATCCTCATGTGGGTCATACAGAGTGTTTCGGACAACACAAGTGATTTTGAGGTTTGAAAGTTTTCATTATAGATTTTTAAAAAGATATGTATTTTATACAGTAAACAGTGCATATAAATGAGTCCCATTGGACCTGTGCAGCATGGTAAATTACTGACTTGAATTTAGGTTTGATGACTGTTGCAGAGGCTTTTTAACTATTAGTTGGATAATGAACTATTTGCCTTAAGGAGTGATAAAAGCCTGTTGCTTGCTAAGGCAATATATTTCTCGAATTTTGTTATTTATTGACTAATCAGTTGTTTATTCTTATGTCCTATTCTTATGAAGCCCTGGATTTTTTTATTTGCAGGTTTATGATCATCGAATATATCAATATTTAGTGAGCCCTTTGGAGCCATTGTCTATTATAAAAGATGATGAGCATATTGTAGCCTACAGACTTCCAAAAAGTCAGGCAGAATTAACAAGACTAGAGATATGTCATTGTGACCTAGAAAAATGAGTGATCTTTTTTGAAACCATAGCAATGAGATTTCCATTGGGTTAAGTTTCAAAAAACAATAAGTTTCCTGAGTTCCAGCCAACAACTATTTAATACTTGTAGGCCTTGTGTTGTGTCTTGGTCTTTACTTGGATGACTTCAGGTCTATTATCTCATTTAGTTAGGATGGTCGTCTTTTTTTTTTTTTTTCAAATCTGAGTTTTTTTTTTCCTCTCTATTCTTCTGGAGAAAAGATTGCTTTGCTTATTAACAGATTGACATGTATGCATCAATTACTTTTTCCATACCTAATAGAACTAGGATCCCATTCTTTGTTTGTTTTTCTTGTTTAACTTTTGAGTAGAATTGTTGGAGACATTATCTAAAAATTTTGTTAAAGAATTACATGGTTGGTGATTTAATGAATCTGTCAATAAAATTTTGTGAAAGAATCTGTGAATAAATTAGTATTGCTGTAAAATTAGTATTGTTGATATATGATATTCACAAAAAAAGGTATCTGAAATTTTATCTGAAAATGAATTATATGATATACATTTAAAATTAGTATGATGTGAATCTTATCTAGAATGACTGTGATTTATAATATATTTACTGAATATTTTCTAAGTATTTTTTTTAATATGTATTTATTTTATAGGTTTTTCTACTTAGGTTATTCATAAAAAAATAAAATCGATTACTTAGGTTATGATTTGGATTGATTCCTTTGTTTCTGTGATCATCCTTGCTAGTTGGACTAGCCTCCTGATTCTTCTTGGATACCATGCTTGGCTATTTGAGGATCCTTGTAGATACCTGATGCTCTACTACTGCCATTATTTCTTGCCTTTGTTTTAGTTGGCTGTGGGCATCTTCTCTTTGAGTAGTTCCTCCTTGCAGGCTGTTTTGAGGTCTCCTTCTGTTAGCAAGTTCACAGACCCCATCTCTCTTTGTTTATGTGGTCTCTGAACTTTTATTTATTTTCTTTTCATTTAGCCTTACCATATAACATACATAGGCAGGGAGATTGTAGTTAGATTGTAGTTAGAGATGACATGAGGTACCATTTTCCATAATGGGATGTGCTATTGTGGTAATTTTTAATGATTTGAAATGGACTATCTAATTATCTGAAATGTTATGCTGACTTACATTTGTTAGATTCATGCTAAAATTAGTTGTAACAGCTGTTTATGGAGACAAGATAGGCCTTAAGTTCTAAGTGGGAAGATATAAAATGGCAAAAGACATCTCAACATTGGGCCCATAATTGCTTTCTTTTGGATTGATATTCTCCAATTGTGATCTCTAGGATTGAATGCATCAGTCTGAATATCGCTCAGGTAATCATGCTATGCAATTCTATTAATCCTAATTCATTTAGGATCATTTGTAATATCTGTTACATAGATTCAACATTCACCCTGTGTAATTTGAGTAATGAATTGAGTTATTGGTAAAAGAAAAAAATTACCAAGAATGTCGTAGTGAAGCATAACCCAAAACTTTGCCAAACTATTGTAAGCATTGATGATGTGTGATTTTTATCTTATTAATTGACATCTTTCCCTGTATAAATGCAGTGGAGAAATGGGTAGATGGTAAAGCAGAGAATTACCAAGAATATCGCAATGAAACTAACTTAGTGTTGGGCTTTTTACTCTAGCTGTTTTTTTTTTCTTTCTTTCTTCTTTCCACCCAATTTAGTCTTCCTCTTCCAAGATCATGCTTGTGCTGTGGAAGAGTTAAACTTGGGACTTATAGTTTTCATTTGACTGTTAGTATAAGGAGTATAGTTATGGTTGGAGATTTGGAGAACAGTTTGTTGTAAAATTGAATTGCATTGGGATTATTTCATTTTTTAAACTGTTATTGTCTTAGATTGAGCCACCCTTTTATGCAAATAAACTTGAAAACAACACAGTATTTTGTGTGCCAGCCTTTCCCACAAGTAAAAATGTCGTTTCTTGATACTATGTACTTCAACATTTCTGAGGAGACTTGCTATAATTTATAGTTGCACCTGTGCAGCCAGTGGGATTTTGGGTTATGGGACTAATGATGGACCTTTGAGTGTGGTGGATGCATGGAATGCTTGCTGAAAGAGGGAGCGATGGAAGATCCCATTCTGTCAATAGTCCAAGAAGGGTCCTCAGTCTCTCAAGGAAAAGCAGGGGAACTCTGTCCTTTCCAGAGCCTGATGACAACAAAGCTTCTAGGTTTGGTGTGTTCGGAGATCATGGTCCAAACCCTTCTGAAGTGTATGGCTTTGTTGGCGCCATCTCAACTGTTGTTGCTACTGGTATAATTTTTTCACGAATCATCACAGATTGCCTATGAATTGAGTTCCAGTACTTCTTTTGTGTAAATATTCACACACACACACACACACACACACACACTCACACACACACACACACATATATATAAATTATAGACTCTGCCTGCACTATATGGATATGATTGTTTTGGGGGCGGTGAGGAATATTCTTGGTAAGCACATTTAGATTGAAATCCGACTGGCGAAAAAGCTTAGATATTTTATGATGTTTCTATAGAATTCATGCGTATGTCCAATTTTACCGTTGATATTTCATGGAGAAGTCCTGCATACCTGACATTTTAAGGATGCTTGAACAATTTTGAATGACATAGAATTTCTAAGAACAACATCTATGTAGATAATTTGATCAGCTAGAATTGTGTTATGCATTTGAAAAAAATGACAATGATTCCTTTTAAACTGACTTGTGTTTCTCAGGCTTGGAAACTGTTTGTAATTTTGATGATTACTATAAATTCTAAAGTATCTCCATTTTAATGTGTTTGATGCATTACCTTTTTTTATTAAAAGAAAAAGAAAAAAGAAAAAATATATTTATGAGTTGATCCACTTGTCTGAAGGTTCACATGGTGTGCAATTGGTTATGATCATTAGTAAAAGTGAAGAAATCAAATACATAATGTTAATCTCTCTGATAAAGTTTTTTTCCCCCGCTCAATGCATCCCTTTTGGGATCAAATGACATTATTTGGTGCTTTTTGAAAGCATGTTATACTTCCCTTTTATTTATTTATTCATTTTTTTTTTTTGTGGGCAGTTATTTTCTTGATATGGGCATATCTTCCTGAGCCTTGGTTACACTTCATTGGGATCTATTATTATCCTAGCAGGTGAGTAAGATTAGCCCTTGAGCTTCTTCAATATCAAAATCTTCTGTGCTACACATAGGTTTCAGATCAAGCCAAAGCCAAAATTTCTGAAAATTTGTTCTAGTGATTTCATGGTTGTAAAGTTTGGCCTTCAGTTGTGGCATGGACTCTGATTAGGTGCTTCATGGTTTGCTCCTTATTGGGCAACTTCAGTGAGGCAAACCGATAATAATAATAATTTTGTAGCGTTAACTCTTCACACTGTCTCCTTTGGATTTATTTTGGGATTCTATATCTTAGATGGTTAGCTTGGTATTACCTTTTCAGGCATTGGGCTTTGGCAGTGCCAACTTACGCAATGGTGACGATAGTATTAGCCATTAGGTTCTACATTGGCCTCAACTTCGTGGTGACCCCTCCAACTTCCTTGAACACTATCTTTGGTATATGCCATAACCTGCCTTCCTGTTTGTGTACTTCAGTTTTTCTTAAAACTTTGGGATGTTGGAATATGTCCCACATCATCTTAAATTGCCCCATCTGTGCTGGTTATGAGGCTCTAATTTTCCTTTCCTTAATACCTGTTTTTTAAGGACAAGTGTGAGCTGGGCTTTTCAATTTAGTATCACAGTTTGGTTGGCCTGTAACTGGTGTGCTGTTTGTCCGGTTACTGTATGTTGTGGTTTAGGAGTGTGTTGGAATGTGTCTCATATCGCTTGGAATTGCCCCATTTGAATTGCTTTTAAGGTTCTAGTTTCCCTTTTTTTAATACCTGAGTTTTAAGGAGAAGTGTGGGCTGTGCATTTCAATTATAGTTGTTCCTAACTTCCCGTTTTAAGGAGACTAGTGAACTTTTACTGCATTAAATTTTGAACCTGTGTTTCAAATACTCAAGTTACTCGATGATAAAAGTTGGTGATGCTTTATTCTGCAGATGAGTACAGTAGAGAACCTTTGAGCTTTGATGTGCCTTCAATGGAAGGTGATGAGCAGCCAATCGAGCCCATATCTGATATTGGCATCAACCTAATCAATGATCTCATGTTCAATGATCAGAAATGACAGTCCACCCTTGGATGATGCCCATGCTGCCCCAGTACCTTGTATATTCCTGATATGAAATTATCATTATGCTATTGAAGAGTTAATTTTGATATATTGAGATCTGTTCTAAGAGAGTGAGAAAATACATAAAGTAATTCGTATGCAATTAGCTTGGGCTAATATTTTCGTGGTGCAATGTGAATGAAGTACACAAGCTGTGAGAAATCTAAAAGTAGTGACATGGCAAGGAATGGTGGGATAGGTGAACAGTTACCGTGGGACCTTGGGCAATCAAAGCTAAGTTCTTTTGAAGGCTCTGATTGCAGTAGAATTCTAGTCAAATGAGACCAGTGTAAGCTATTGGCAGCAATGCCCCTTCATTCAAACTTGCATTAGTTTTCACAATGTGAAGCTGCTTCTTTCTCTTCATTGTATTTTTTTTTTGTTACTCTTCTTGTTTGAGTTGTGGTGATATTGGCCTCTCTATATATACCTTGTAATTGAACTTTTCAAGTTTTGGGTTTTGCTGGTGTAATAATAGTTGAATGTGAATCTTAAAGTGAAAGCATTTTTAGTGTCTTTCATGTAGATATGTAACTAAGATATACCACAAATGAAGATCAACTGTTGAATTTTGTTTCTTGAACTGATACTTAGTTGTAGTTGCAAATCAAGATTGAGTGTTAATTTTTTTTTTTGTGGATTCCACGTTAGTTCATTTTGGGATTTGCTTTGGTGGTTTTTTTGTTATACTTAATGGTTTATATTATTAAAGTTGTTTGATGGATATATTTTGATTTATAATATAAATTGTTTATTGATTTTTTTTTGTGGAGTGATGTATAATAGCTAGTGATTTCTTAGTACAATTAAAAGGCTATTGGGATATAAGCAGGGATATTTGTGAAATAATAATTGAAATTGAAATATAAAATATGGAACAGGTTTAGTAACGAATTTGTTTCGTCATTTGTACTTGTTATTATGACAAAGTGATTATTCGTCATTAATAAACATTTTTTTGTGACAAAATTTATTGCAGCGCATATATGAAAGTTTTCTTTGATTTTGTTATTTGGTGATGAAATATATTCGTCACGTATATAAATATATTTGCGACGAAATATATTTTATCACCCATGTATGACTTTTGGAGACGAAAAATTTCGTCACCTTTACATCTTACTATGACGAAATTATTTCCTCATCAATGATCAACATTTGTGACAAATTTATTCGTCAACTAAAATTATAAATATGGTATTGAATAATTATTTGGTGACGAAAATGAGAATTTTTGGCGACAAAATCTTGTTTTATTGGTGACAAAAAATTTCGTCACTGAACTAATTTCATTGGTCACAAAATTATTTTTCGTCATGGTGGTTGTTAGTGACAAACATTCAATGACGAAACTGGTGACGAAAATATTTCGTCACAAATATCTATAGTGACAAAATTAGCTCTTTCGAGACAAAAAAATTTCGTCATTCAAGACCCAACTTGTTGTAGTGATGGGTCAGAATCTGGAGGAGGAGAAGGAAAATGATAGAGATAAATGGCATCAAAAAATAGATAATCAAAACATGTATATACATATATGCTTACACATATAACTCTCCCGCGTCTCTCTCTTTTTTCGCAAAACGCGGTTGCCACGCGGCCTGGTTTTTGCTTCATTGGCCGACAAAAGCAGCTCTTCTCGATTGTCGCTCACCTCGGCTATCTCTCCTCTCATTGTCTTCTTCTCTTCAGCCACTTCTCTTCAGCCTTCTTCTTAATCACACTCGTCTGCTTCTTCTTCACCATTCTCTTCTTCACCACTCTCGTCTGTTTCTTCTTCCTTGTCGAGAGACAAAAAAAAACTGAACGGAGGAGGCCAAACCTCAGTCTATTCTCTTCTATTTCTCTGCAACTCATTTTTTTTACACCTCTCACCTCTAAACCATGGCTTTCTCATCCTGTCCCCTCACTCTATTTCCGGACCTGAACGATTCCATAAGCTCTACCGAACCGAGTGCCCCTACTCCTACTCTTCTTGTCATTCCTCTTCCTAACCTTCCTATGATGTTGATTGAGCAAATCATGGCAGCTCAATCTGACATAGAAGCCAATCATTTCACACTGACGTCCTGTATGGAGACGGTGACGGCAGTCACAAAATTGACTCACCGATTGCAGAACAGAACAAGTGAGCTCCATCAGGTCAACGCCCAACTCTCTCTGCTCCAGCGCATGTACAAGGATGCGCAAGCAGAAATAGGCTCACTGAAGGCTGAAAATAAAAAGCTTAAATGGAAGACCACCTCCATGGCCCGATTTGGAGCAACGTCGTTCTTGGCCTTTGATAGTTAGTGGGGAGTCGTCGCTCTCGACGAAAACACGGGGGCAAGGGATTCAAGGGTCGCCCAATGTGACAACCCTCACCTCTGATTAATGCTAAACTGTGACTGAGAATAATAAGTAACTGATTTGATTGAGATTTTGAATTGATTGCAAGAGTATACTGTTTTAAATGCATTTCTATCTGTTAGTCATTAAATGATCTGTTCATGTTTTACCTTTGAATTGCGAATTGAAGGTCCTATCGGCGACCAATCGGAAATCGATTGGTGTTTTATGTTTATTAGAATTTATGTGATTGTATGGTAGATTTAATTTGAAATTGATTTGGTGTGATTAAATTAGATTAAATAAAGCTAAATCGCATTGGTTCAAGTTATTTACCAAATTACCATTGAGTGGGCCACTTGTTATTACATGTTTTGGAGCGTTGTTCTATTTTGTTACACCATTTCTCCATCTCCTAGAGCAAAAAAACGTGAGAGAAAGAGAGAGTTGGGAGAACATTGGTTTCATTGAGAATTTAGCTTGGAGACTTAGAAGAATTGAAGGGGATTTGCATAATTGAGCTTTTATACCTAAAATTGAAGACCTAAGGTAGGATATTTACCTTCTTGTTTATGAATTCAAGTCATTTCTTGCATGATTCATGAAGGAATAGGAGCTTAAGGTCAGGAATTAAAGTAAAGTGTTGAATTAAGAGTGATTCCATGCATGCATGTTCATATTATGACATTTCGAAGTTGTTTTTCATGAAATCTTACATGCAAGTTCATGTTTTGATTGTAGTCCATGAATTCATCATATTTTTCCATCAAATTGCCAATTTAATCTTGATTTGAGGTGTTGGAATTTAAAGGAGATCATGCATGTTGTGTTTTTTGTTTTGTTCTTGAAATTTGGGTTGAAATTGTGTTCAATTGGCTTATCTTTAGGCTTGATTTTACAAATTGATCTTAAAAGACATGTTATATTATTGGTTTTCAAGTGTTTTCCAGAAAATTGGCCCAAAAGGTTGAGTTTTGTGGTGCTGAATGCTTGGTTTGGGCTTGGGAGGCAAATCTGGAAATTCCAGATTTTGGCTTCCACGCTCGAGCGAACCCCTGTGTATTCAGAGGTCCGCTCGAGCGACGGAATGTTGGCTTGAGCGTGAATTGCAAGTTCTCAGGTTTTTGGTGCACGCAGACGCACGCTCGAGCGAGAGAACCTACGCTCGAGCGAGGACTGTGTCTCACGCTCAAGCGAGCATCGAGCGGGGATTTTCAACATCCAGCACTTTTTGCATTTTTACAGACCGCTCGAGTGAGGAAGTCCACGCTCGAGCGACCCCACTGTTTTGACAATCTCGCTCGAGCGAAGAAAGCCACGCTCGAGCGAGACCCCTATTTTCTAAAAATTTTGAAAAGTGTTTGAAAGTACATCTTTGCATCCTCATTTCATCCTAGGCATTCCTAGGCCTAGTTTAAGGCATCTTAATGAGGTTATTGATGTAGAACCACACCGAGTCAAGATAGGGACTAAGTTGTTGATTCCTAAGTGTGCAACTTAGTGTGTGTTCGTTCTGTAACTGTGTAGGGTTGGCATCCAAGGACGCTCATTAGCTGCTTATAGCCCAGTGCTCTGTGAGTAACAATGTTGTAAAGATATGTTCAATTATGAATATTTTCTGAATGATCAACTGTTCTGTTTACTGAAACGTTATTGTTTAATGAATGAATGTTTGTCCTATTTGTAAACTGTATTCGTGGCATCTATAGCAATTTACTGTTACTATACTGTTACTGCTACTGTCACAGAGATCTCTATCGGTTCCCATAATTGGAACCACTACTGTTTACTGTTATGATGGCCATCAACTGACTGCTCGGTCTATTAAGACCTACTGTACTGTTTTGCTATGGGATGCACTACATATGATTGCTATGGTTTCTGAGTGACTGATATGACTGTTTATTTACTGAAAGGACATTCATTCTTAACCTTTTTACGCAACTGTTATTCACTAGGCTTTAGCTCACTATTTATATTTATATGTAGGTGTCCAGGCACCGGACCGGAGCTAGGAGCTTCGGGTTAACTCCCTTTTTGTCAAGCCAACCATTGTGCCCCACCTTGAGGTTCCAAGTCTAATCGAGCCAAGGCTGTTTTAGGGTGTCTCAGTTTCACCCTTCCGTCTCTATTTTGTAATACGATTTAAGACTTGTACTATATTGTGCTAATTAGGGGTTTGGTCCCTAACCTGAATGTCTGTACATATGGTGTACATATGTTTTGCTTATCAATGTGAATATGTTCGGATAAGTCTTTTTGCATACAAACTGTCACAGCTCATTGGACATCTTTTATTACTGTTTTGGCTTCCGCCAGCCCCTGTACTCTGTATTACTGTCTTTACTGTTAAGCAGGCCTTCGGTAATCACGGATTACTGGCCGGTTACGGTGCTAAACCCATAGGGGCGGGTTTGGGTCGTGACAGAGTGGTATTAGAGCGATATCAAACCACGAGTTATACCACACACACGTGTCCAAATGAGCTATAGGATGTCCTAGAAAAGTGAATAGGGCATTGCATAAGCATTGAAAAAGTGTGTGTGGCCATGACATGAATATATGTGCTAATGTGCTAATGTGTTTAAGTAAGCAATTCCTATGTTTGTTATTACTGTATTGCATATAGTGAAATGGACAATGCAAGGAACGCCGATGAAACGGAATCATCTGATGCCAGAATGGCAAGATTAGAAAGAACAGTTGAACTGTTGACTGAAGCTTTAAGACAACAACAGAACCAACATCCCCCACATCCTCCAGTACAACCCAAACAGAATGTTAATGAGTATATAATTGCTCTAACACAGAAGTTTAGCAAAATGAAACCACCATCCTTCCAAGGAGGCCTAGAACCACTAAAGGCCGAAGTATGGGTGCTAGAAACGGAGAAGCTGTTTGAAGTGTTTCCGTGTTCTGAGGCACACAAGGTATTGCTGGCTACCTTTACTTTACAAGAAGAGGCCAGACGGTGGTGGATGCTTGTCCGTGACACCGACAATGTTATGACTTGGGCTCAGTTTAAGGGAGCCTTCTTTGAGAAATATTTTCCTCAGTGTGTCAGGGATCGTAAAGTAACTGAATTTGAACAGTTAAAGCAGGGTACCATGTCAGTAGCAGAGTATGAATCAAAGTTTACCGAACTCGCCAGATATGCACCACACATGGTGGACACTGATTACAAAAAGGCCAGGAAGTTTGAAGGCGGCCTTAATGTAGAGATACTTGACAGAATTAATGTGCTGAAATTACTGAAATATGTAGATGTTCTTGACCGAGCAATAATGGCCGAGTCAAACATTGAGGCATTAAAACAGACCGAAACACCAACGTTGAATGGCGTGGTAAGAGACGGGGTTTTAAGCTTAAGAAAGGCCGAAATAACTCATCGAATAAGAAGCAAAATACAGGGTCAACGACCAGTTCTAGTCAGGGAAGTGGTTCCATACCACCCTGCTCCGAATGTGGAAAAAGGCATAAAGGGGTCTGTTATAAAATTTCTGGTGCTTGTTACAAGTGTGGCAAGGTAGGCCACATGGTTAAAGATTGCCCTTCCACTTCTCAAGGCAATAGTAAAGCTGCAGCAAGCGCAGCAGCATCAACTGCTCCACCGAAACCCAACCCCAAAGCTACCGGAAAGGAGCCTCTAAGGCAAGGCCAGGTATTTGCACTTGTACCGGGAGATGTGCAGAATACCGAGACCGTTGTGTCAGGTATACTCTCAATTTGTGCTCAAAATGCTTATGTTCTGATTGATTCGGGGTCTACACATTCATATGTCTCGCATGCTTTTTCACGAAAATTGAATAGACCACTGGAACCCATGAACTATTTGTTAGCTGTATCTTCACCTGTTGGGGGATCCATGACTTATGCTTATATGTACCCTGCATGTGAAATTATTGTTGGGAATGTGCATCTGTATATTGATTTACTGCCTTTGAATATCAATCATTTCGATGTGATATTGGGAATGGACTAGTTAACAAAATATCATGCTACCATAAACTGTGTAACAAAACAAGTTGTTTTCCGTCCACCTGGATTGCCCGAATTTGTATTTAACGGAGTTGGTGTAGTGCCTCCCCCATATTGATTTCGTCTATGAAGGCTTTTAAACTGATTAAGAAGGGATGTAAAGGGTATCTATGTTGCATATTGACTATACCTACTGATGCTAAAGTTAATGTGGATAGTATTCCTATAGTCAGAGAATTCCCAGATGTTTTTCCAGATGATTTGCTAGGGGATTTGATTGATAGGGACATTGAGTTCACCATTGATGTGATTTTGGGTACATAGCCAGTTTCCAAAGCGCCGTACAGAATGGCACCTACCGAACTGAAAGAATTGAAAATTCAGCTGCAAGAACTGTTAGATAAGAAGTTCATCAGGCCAGTACTTCACCGTGGGGCGCACCAATTTTGTTTGTGAAAAAGAAGACGGCTCACTGAGACTTTGCATTGACTGCCGTGAACTGAACAAGGTAATAGTGAAAAACAAATATCCATTACCTCGTATTGATGATTTGTTTGACCAGTTACAGGGTGCCCAGGTTTTCTAAAAAATTGACCTTAGATCCGGATACCACCAGTTGAAAGTCAAACCAGAGGACATTGAAAAGACTGCTTTTCGAACAAGGTATGGACACTACGAATTCCTTGTTATGCCTTTCGGAGTTACTAATGCACCTGCTACATTTATGGACCTTATGAACAGAATTTTTAAACCGTTCCTCGATGAATTCGTAGTTGTTTTCATAGATGACATTTTGATTTATTCCAAAAGCACGGAAGAACATGAACATGATTTGAGCATTGCCTTACAGACCTTAAGAGAACAGAAACTGTATGCAAAACAACAAAGTGTGAATTTTGGCTAGACAATATAATGTTTTTGGGACATGTGATCAGTAAGGATGGCATTTCAGTTGACCCACAGAAGATTGAAGCAGTAGTGAATTGGCCCAGACCGTCTAATGTTACTGAAGTCCAAAGTTTCTTAGGCTTAGCCGGATACTACAGAAGATTTGTGAAGGACTTATCCAAAATTGCCCTACCGTTGACTCAGTTGACTCAAAAAGGGGTATCATTTGACTAGACTGACCAGAGAGAATCAGCGTTTCAAGAATTGAAAACTCGACTTGTGACTGCACCGATTCTTACCCTACCCTCAGGTACGGATGGATTTACCATATTTAGTGATGCTTCTTATAAGGGTTTGGGATGTGTTTTGATGCAGAATGGTAAAGTTATTGCATATGCTTCTCGACAACTGAGACCGCATGGAAAGAACTACCCGACCCATGACTTAGAACTTGCCGCAGTGGTATTTGCATTGAAAATTTGGCGTCACTACCTTTATGGGGCAACATGTGAAGTGTATACAGACCACAAGAGCTTGAAATATTTCTTCACACAGAAAAAATTGAACATGAGGCAGCGGAGATGGTTAGAACTGATAAAAGATTATGACTTGCAAATTTTTGTACCATCCGAGGAAAGCTAACACCGTTGTCGATGCACTGAGTCGGAAATCAGTTGGAAATTTAGCCTGTTTACTCACCGGACAGAAAGAACTGCTACGTGACCTTGAAAAATTTGTGGTCGAAATTGTTTTGCGTGAACAAGGCGGAACCTTAGTCGCTATTTCTGCTCAACCGGTACTGATTGAGGAGATTAAAAAGAAGCAGCAACAGGATGGCTTTTTGAAAAAGGTCATTGATGAACGGGAGTCCAAACCGAGGTCGGACTTTAAATTTGAGAACAATGTGTTGAAATTCCAGGGAAGGTTGTGTGTACCGAATGATTTTGAACTAAAAAGATGAATTCTGCGAGAGGGCCATAATTCGAAACTGTCTATCCATCCAAGAAATACGAAAATGTACCAAGACTTGAAACTGAATTTCTGGTGGCCAGGAATGAAGAAAGAGATTGCTGACTTTGTATCGAAATATCTTCATTGCCAACAAGTTAAAGCTAAACATCAACGACCCGCAGGCTTACTGCAACCCTTACCAATACCGGAGTGGAAATGGGAACATATCACTATGGATTTCATTGTTGGTTTACCTCGCTCCAGTAAAGGTATGGACTCAATTTGGGTTATTGTTGATAGACTGACTAAATCTGCTCACTTCTTACCTGTCAAAACAATCTATAATGCGGACAAATTGGCTATAATTTATATTGATAAGATTGTTAGATTGCATGGAGTGCGTGTATCTATTGTTTCTGACAGGGACTCAAAGTTCACATCGAGATTTTGGCAAAGTCTGCAAACTGCATTGGGTACTGAACTAAGACTGAGTAGTGCATACCATCCTCAGACAGATGGCCAGTCAGAAAGAACCGTCCAGACTCTGGAAGATTTACTGCGGATGTGTGTTCTTGATTTCCAGGGAAATTGGGAAAGTCATCTACCTTTAGCTGAATTTGCCTACAACAACAGCTTTCACTCGAGTATTGGTATGGCGCCTTTCGAGGCTTTGTATGGCAGAAAATGTCGGTCTCCTATTTGCTGGGCAGAAGTTGGAGATGGGCCTTTGCTTAGGCCCAAGATTGTACAGGAAACCACCGAAAAAGTGAAACTGATTCAATAGAGATTGAAAACCGCACAAAGCCGACAGAAAAGTTATGCGGATGTCCGAAGGCGAGACAGGGAATATGAAGTAGGTGATCATGTTTTTGTTAAAGTGACACCAATGAAAGGGCAGACTCGTTTTGGAGTCAAGGGTAAGCTAGCACCAAGATATATCGGGCCATATGAAATCATTGAGAAGATAAATCCGGTGGCGTATCAAGTAGCACTTCCTCCTGAAATGGAGCATATGCACAGTGTCTTCCATATTTTTATGCTGAGGGATTATCTTCGGGATCCCTTCCATGTTATTGAGCCTACACGTGTGGTATTGAGTGATGACTACACTT
>JAPPVO010000425.1:0-11398 GCA_030407325.1 Camellia japonica | reverse complement strand
TGCTAATTCATGGCACACTCACACGCATGCAAGGATGCTAAAGCATAAAAACTCACCGAGTATCCCGAGCCAAAACAAAAACTAATTAGAAATCAATGCATGATCCTTAATTTACAGAAATGCCTAATGCAACACATGCAAAGATGCAACTATAGCAGGCTCGGCTATTCTAAACATGGCATATGGAATGCCTACAACTAACACGTATTCAATTTGGAATTGAAATACAAATGCAGTTTGTATGATGCGCCGAGCCCGGTGCGTGCAAAACAATGAATGATGCAAACATGCTGTCATACTGTATGCTAATTGAAATATCCCTAATCTAACCATCATAAGCAGGTAAATAAAAGGGAAGAAAGAGTGGGATTGGAAGACATACATCACACTCACGCACACTTATTACAATTATGCCCTCGCGCAAAGGGTCCGAATAAATATACAGTCCAAGTAATTCAGTTCAAATAATATAGTCCGAATAATGTACAAATTCCTAATTAATTAACAAATTAACTAAGAAAAACTGTAAAACTGGCATGCAAGCCAGGGACTGCCTTGCTTCTGATGGATGATGTATGTTTAGGCTGCCTTGCGCGGAAATCCACGGCGATGCCCCAATTAGCCTCTGTTTGGCAATGTTTCCGAAAAGCGCGCCAAGCCTCGGAAGACTGCTGATTCTTGATATGCTGCAACAGAGAGCAGGAAAGGGGCATAGCAATGTATTTTTCACAGATATATGCATGTCTCGATCCTCATGCCACCATCACGCATCTCGATGGCATGATGGCCGAGAGCCGATTTCCACAACTCAATATAGGATGAATGCATATGAACGCTACAAACAAACCTAACTCCATCATGGATGATCCGGAGTGTCGGTGACTTGGGAATTGAGACCCGTTTCGTCACTCGGAGTACGGAACGTACCTCGTTTCCCGTGCCCGGGCTAACTCCTATCCCGAACACGATGCAAGATGCATGATATGTATGAAATGCAGCTAATATGCAATCTTAACATACACAAGGTTATGGAATGGCATACACGCTACACGAGGTAATACACAACCGGGCATACACAATGCAGTAATGGGCTTATACCAACATGGGAGAGCCTCAGCCACACTCACACAGGAGGCCATTAGATGAAAACGAGACACCCCGAAATGCGTGCATGCGTGCACGCAAACCGAGGACGGACCCTCAGGCACCGAAATGCCACTCTCATGAGACATGGAAAGGACATGGAATATGGTATGCAAACATGCAAAAATCAGTGGCAAAATGAGGGGTAAAGCAGCCCCGAAATGAGGCGAAATAATACCCGATGTATGAAATGATCCCGAAACATGGATTTCAATGCATAAAATGGCCTACAGCTATACCATACATGCATAATTGATACATGACATGAAAATCCAGAAGCAAGGCAGCCCCAAAACTCTCATTTTTTCAGTATAAAACAAGGCCAAACAGAAATCACAAGTAGGGCTAAGATGGCATACAAAAAATGGCTCCGCAAGGGAGGTCATGAAGAAAGTGGTAGATGAAAAGCCCAAATGGAAAAATACCCTTCTACAACACTGAAGAGGGGATAAAAATATGAACATTTACAGTATATGACAAACCTCAAATCAGTATGCAAACATGATCAAAATGCAATGCAAAAAATAGGCCAACAAGAGGCTATAACATGAGGTATACAAAGAATTCACCAAACAACCAAAGACCCTTAATGAGATATTTCAAGAAGGTCAAAATATGGCCATTTTCAGTTCTGATCATGGCCGAAATCAGAAGCTAGATAAGCCAACAAAAGCATACAAAAATGGGGGCGAAAGAGGGGTATAATGGTAAGTGCTACATGGAGGCCCCCAACAGTGTTGAGCCCTTCTACAATATTGTAGAGGGGCTCAAAATAAGCCAAATCACAGTTTATATCATGCTCAAAAACAGATCACACATAGGCTAGAAATACCATGCAAAA
Source organism: Camellia japonica (assembly GCA_030407325.1). Classification (NCBI taxonomy): domain Eukaryota; kingdom Viridiplantae; phylum Streptophyta; class Magnoliopsida; order Ericales; family Theaceae; genus Camellia; species Camellia japonica. The sequence goes on along the minus strand of JAPPVO010000425.1, from coordinate 9,414 downwards.
TAATGGCATACAAAGAGGTATTGAAGCAAGTACCAATGGGGGGCTCAAACAGGGTTGAGCCCTTAAACAAACATGAAGAATGGCTCAAAAAAATGACCCTTTCAGTTAGGGTCGGAGCCCAAAACAGTAATCAAATAGGGTAGAAGAATGGTGCAAAAAAGTGCTACAAAAGAGGGAAAATGGTCTTACCCTTGAAGATCACTTCTTTGCTACCTCTTGGACCAAGGAATGTTGCTTCTAAGCCTCTGAAAAACCTCTCCTTGCTGCTGGAAATGGAGTGGTGATGGTGGTGCTTGGTAGTGATGGAGAAATGGTGCAAAACTTAGAGATTTTGAGAGAGAAATGGAGAGATATGTATGTGTATGCTTAAACCAAGCTTTCCAACCCTTGAGGGAGAGCTAGAGCTGCTGTGTGTATGCAAGGATGGAGGAGCAAATGGAGGGAAAGTGTGTAGGGTTATGGGATTAAGTTCCCTCTTCTACAAAAGTCCCCCGAAATCAGATATTTTGGGAGAAAAAGCTATACAGCTGCAAGGCACACCTCCCAAGGATCATGGCCGGCCTGCTGTTTTTGTTGCAGGTGGCCGGCCAGCCACCCCCTATGGCCGGCCGGCCAAGGGGCAAAATGGTCCAAAGGAATTTTTGGCCGGCCACCACAAAAAGGTGTCCTCCCAAGTCTCCTCATCACAACCCTGTGGTTCAAAATTGGCAACTCTAAAACAGGAGAGAGAAATAGCCACTTTTAGGAGGGGTTCAAAAGGTTCAAGTTGAGTTACTGGCGGGCCATAGACTTTTAGGGTCCTCCCATGTGTGTACAACACAATATGTGGTTTGGGCTTGAAGAAATGCTCCTAGGGTGGTCAACATTAGCTCGGAAGTGAGAAAAACAAGCGTCGGAGGGCGCCGGAGGAACATAACTGGTTGCTGAGACAATTGCTGGCCTCCCACCCTTCAGTGACCTTCCTGGTGATAAAACAGAGGTACCTGCCAAAAATGAACGAAAACCGATGCAAAACGAATGCTCGGGGGCCAAAACACGCAGTTCGGGGTCCCGAAAATATGCTATTAAGCACCGAAAGTGGCATCTGGCCACGAAGTGGGTCTCTCAGACCTCAGTGTCCCTCAAAAGGGAGTAAATAAGATGTGTGCCAAAAACCGGGGCAAACAGAGGTAGTTAGACGGTCCCGAACCGAGGCACACGGCCTGACGGCTCCGAAAACCGGGAACCGGGCTCCGAAATGGGCAAAATGGCCTACGGCCATGAAATGTAGCCCATGGCCACTGAGAGATGGTCTACGGGACCTCTCCCTCCCTTCAGGAAGAGAAACAGAGAAACCGAGTCTGGTTCGCAAACCGAGACAAGGTACAGAAGAGGTTCGGAAGTCCGAAGGTAGGGCTCACGGCCGTGACTCTGAGGCTTCTGAACGAGCACAATATGCAACATCACCGAGCGCTCATCGGTGACGTCTGAGTCTTAAGGTCGGTCAAAAATGGGGTGTCTACAGATGTGAGCAGGGAACGAATGATTTAACGGCTGTAGAAGAGGGTTTTGCCGACCTCCAGTTTTTCAATGACCAGAAATCAGGGGACGCAGCAGTCAACTGGTTTGATTATGAGGAATCGACAGAGACTACCGGATGGCTGGATGATCAACTGGATGTTGTAGTTCCAACAGGGCCCGGCAGGGGCGAGGGTATCAGTTGTGGCCAAAAGGGCCGGAAGTCAGAGTACATTGCCGGAGAACGTCGGTACGAAGAATTTCGCTCAGAATGTAGGGAAAGTTGAACAACAAACTGCGCCAACGCAGGTGGAACAAGAAAAGTTTTTGGATTCTGAGAGAACCGGGAAAGCCAAAGCCCATGAGGGGACTGAAAATGCTATGTACACAAGGACAGGAGATGCTGCGAGCATGTGGGCTGAAAGTACTGCGAGTACAATCACGCCGGAGCTAGACAGATGTCTGTTGGCTGCTAATGGGATGTGGTGGGAGGACGATGATTGATGTCTTGCCCACACAGACGAGGATTGTGGGAACAATCAACCAGACGACACCTGGTATCTCGATGAGGTTGATCACATGACAAGAAGCAGGCGGTATTTCAAGCCCCCGCACCTAGACCAGCCAGAGGCATTTGGGAAGGACAAGGAAGCTAAGAGAAACAACTTGAAGAGGAGGCTGTGCTCAAACAGTTAAAAAAGATACAAGCAGACATCTCCATCTGGGGACTGCTTATGGCATCACGAGTGCACAGACAGGCTGTCCTATCTGCCATGGACAAGGCTAAACTCTCGATAGAAACCACGCCGGAGCAACTGGTAGGATTAGTCTTTCGGGAGGAGCTACCCCGATGCTGACTTTTTCTGACAAGGAACTGCCACCTGAGGGTGCGAACCACAATAAGACACTCTACATCTCTGTGGAGTGTAGAAATAAATGGATACCAGTGGTTCTTGTTGATACCGGATCCGCCATCAACGTATGCCCGGCAAGACCAGCGTATGCAATCGGTTTGAAGACTGCAGACTTTATACCGACAGCCCAGGTAATTCGGGCATATGACAACACGAGCCAAGAAGTCATGGGGACAGTAAAGATCCAGACCAAAGTTGGGCCGGGACAGCATGAGATAGATTTCCATGTCTTAGAGGTTCCTGCAACTTTCAACCTGCTTTTGGGACGGCCGTGGCTGCACCAGGTAAAAGCAGTGTCGTGCACCTTATATCAAATGGTGAAATACCCCCATGAGAAGGGAGTAGCCATTGTGTTCGGGAATTCATTGATCCACCCACCGCCGGAGGTGTCTACACCAGTCCTGGAAATTGAGCACGGCATGGAAGATGTATTTATGTCAGGTTTTACCTTAGCTGAGGCTCGGGTTGTGCAAAACATCATGGCTGTTAATGAGGGAGTGTATGTCAGTACTCAATCTGTATACCTCATGAACAAGCTACAACACATCCCCGGGATGGGATTGGGAAGGAGCGGCCGGAAGGGCGTCGCAGCATTGGCCGAAGTGCCACACAACCCTCATACCTTTGGCTTGGGTTATCTGCCCCCACCAAAGATTGGATAAGGAAGGGAAAGGAAATGGCTAGAAGAGCCAGAGCAAAGCAGGCTGGGAAGCCTTTTGAGCTGATGCATAGGCCCATTCAGGGTACCCTAAACGGACATTTCGTCCGGGAAGGGGAGGACTTTCCGTTTTGTGGCTTCCCAAAGCCATGGCTGAACGCAGAAAAGAAGCGTGTGCCAGGTTTTGAGATCTTCTTCGACCTGCAATTATCCGGGGATGACGTTGCCGAAGACCAGACAGACCCATCAGCTGAGGTTGAGCAGTGTAGGAAGTGGATTCCGAGGGCGCTGAAATTGAAATGGGGGTAGCACTGGCATGTCTACTTTCAAATCCTCTGATTGACCAGAAGTGCTTGGGGGATAACTTCTCGGTTGTCCTATGATCGGGAATGAAGCGGCTGCGGGCCTACCAGCAACTATTTTGGATGCATCTATCGTACCCTCTCTCACTTGGCAATACGAAGAGGGTTTTTTGTCCAGCAGCACCGGGTCAGGTAGTGAGTCGGAATCTGATTCCACCGAGTCTTGTGAGTCGGAATCAGGTTCCAGCTCGACTGAGTCTGAGTTTGGTAATCTGGGGATGATAACCCGGATGCCACAATTTTGTCCAGGTCGTCTTTTTCTTTCTCTTTTGAGTCTGTTGTAACCGAGGAATCGGACGATTTAGATGTGCTTAATGAGAATCAAGTAACTGTGGTTTCTGAGTACTTTTCTGTGCCCTTGATTTATTGCATTAGCTCAGACTTTCAAAATTTTGATGAAAACGACGAGGACGAAATTCCTCTGGTTTTGCAACGCCTAATTGAACAAGAGCTGGAGAGATTTGTTAAACCCTTAATGGATGAAATCATTACTATGAATGTTGGTACTGAGGAGGACCCGTGACTGGTCCAGATTGGGTCCACGTTGTCTTCGGAGGAACGCGAGCTCTTAGTCGCTTTATTAAAAGATTTCAAAGATTTTTCGCGTGGTCCTACGAAGACATGCCTGGGATCGATCCTGAGATTGTACAGCATCGGATCCCCCTCGACCCCGAGGCCCGACCTGTCAACAGAAACTCAGGAGGATTCGCCCAGACTGGGCTCTCAAGATCAAAGAAGAGGCACCAAGCAAATTGATGCAGGATTTTTGCTGGTATCCAAATACCCGACTTGGTTGGCCAACATCGTTCCAGTGCCGAAGAAGGATGGCAGGATCCGAGTATGCGTGGATTTCAGGGATCTGAATAGAGCTAGTCCGAAGGATGACTTTCCCTTGCCGCACATCGATGAGGTTGGTAGACTTCACAGTGGGGCCGCGTTGCTTTCGTTCATGGATGGCTTCTCAGGTACAATCAGATAGTGATGGCACCGGAAGACCGGGAAAAACTGCATTCACCCACCCGTGGGGGACATATTGCTACAGAGTGATGCCGTTTGGGTTGAAGAATGCTGGAGCTACTTATCAACGGGCCGTGACCACGATATTGCATGACATGATCCACAAAGAGGTTGAGGTGTACGTGGACAACATGATTGTCAAGTCTAAGATAGAGAGGGCCACTACACCCGCCTTGTAAAAGTTCTTTCAAAGGATCAGAGAATTCCAGTTGCGGCTGAATCCTCAGAAGTGTACTCGGTGTTACAGCGGGAAAAATGCTGGGGTTTCTGATTACACAAAGAGGTATCGAAGTCGACCCTTCCAAAATCAAGGCCATCCTGAAATGCCCCACCAAGGACTGAAAAGGAGGTGCGAGGCTTTCTGGGTAAAGTGCAATTCATAAGACGGTTTATCTCAAAATTAACCTTGACTTGTGAACCACTTTTTGGCCTCCTAAAGAAAGGCAAAAAATTCCAATGGGACGGCCGATGCCAAGCTGTTTTTGAACAGATCAAGGAATACTTACAGAACCCCCCCGTGTTGTCACCACCAGAGCCGGGGAGACCGTTGATATTGTACCTTTCAGTAACTGAGACTACAATGGGCTGCATGCTCGCGTAAGAATCTGAAGACAAAGTGGAAAGAGCCATCTACTATCTGAGCAAGAAGATGCTAGAGTATGAGACTCGCTATACACCGTTGGAGAAGGCTTGCTTAGCTTTGGTATGGGCTACCAGGAAGCTGCGGCACTACCTGTTAGCTCACTCCACTCGTAATGTTGGTTCACGACTCGATCCCATCAAATATCTTTTCGAGAAACCAGCACTTACGGGTAGGTTAGCTCGTTGGTTGCTGTTGCTCTCCGAATTCGATCTGAAATATGTAACGCGCAAGTCAGTCAAGGGAAGAGCAGTAGCATAATTCTTAGCCGATCATCCAGTGGAAGGGGGTGAAGCAGTTGAGTACTTATTCCCAGATGAGGCCATTTTGCACATATCGACGACGAATTTTGACGATGTACTTTGACGGAGCGTCAAACCAGTACGGGTATGGGATAGGAGTGTTGCTGATAGCACCTGACAAATCCCGTATCCCCCTAGCCTTCAAACTCTGATTCAAAGTCTCGAACAACGAAGCAGAATATAAGGCATGCATTGCCAGTCTAGAAGCAGCCCTGGAACCAGGGGCAAGACGGTTGGACGTCATCGGGGACTCAAACCTTGTTGTGTCTCAAGCGAAAGGAGACTGGAAAGTCAAGGAAGAAAAGATGATGATGTATCACCAGACCTTGGATTTGTTAATTCCTCAGTTTGAGAAGCTAAACTTTGCTCATCTACTAAGAGAGAATAACAGGTTCGTAGATTCTTTAGCAACTCTATCTTCCATGATAGACATCCCGTTCGGGGTCCAGATGCATCCAGTCATCATTGACCAGAAATTTGCGCCAGCCTACGAGACGATTGCTGCTATAGATGAGGTTCAAGACAAAAACCCCTGGTATTACGATATTTGGAATTTCTTGGAGAAGGAAGCATATCCGCCAGGGGTAAATGCCAAGGATAAAAGGGCAATCAGAAGAATGGCCGTTCAGTTCATCATCTGTGGGGGTAAGCTGTATAAGAGAGGTCATCTGGGAATGCATAAGTTGTGTGTCGATGCCGAAGAATCGAAGCGCCTAATGGAGGCCATCCATGGAGGGGAATGCGGTGCGCATATGAATGGAGTAATGCTAGCACGGAAGATCCTCAGACAGGGTTACTACTGGTCCACCATGGAGGAGGATTGTATCGGTTTTGTTCGGCGATGCCACAAATGTCAAATTCATGCAAATCGCATGAACATTCCGCCGTCGAAGCTGTACAATATGACTTCGCCATGGCCATTTCAGTCTGGGGAATTGATGTGATCGGGGCTGTCACTCCAAAGGGTCAAATGGGCATGAGTTCATCCTGGTCGCGATAGATTATTTCACGAAGTGGGTCGAGGCCCAATCTTATGCGGTGTTGAAGGCTTCGCACGTTGCTAAGTTTATCAGAAACACATCATCTGTCGCTACGGAGTCCCAAACGAGATATTTCAGATAACGGTTCCCACTTCAAGAAGGAAGTGATTGATTTGTTGGAAAAATACAACGTGGCTTTTCATAAGTCATCCACGTATCGGCCGCAAACCAATGGAGCGGTTGAGGCCGCCAACAAGAATATCAAAACATATTGCAGAAGATGGTGGAAACCTACTGGGACTGGCTAGATAAGCTGCCGTTTGCTCTGTGGGCTACCGGACTTCAATCAGAACTTCTACCGGGCGACTCCGTATTCATTGGTTTATGGATGGAGGCCGTTCTACCTATTGAAATTGAGTTCCGTCATTGCGAGTATTGGCTGAGTGTCAAATAGCCGAAGCAGATTGGCAGCAGAGCAGGTTTGAGGAACTCATGCTCTTTGATGAGAGAAGACTGAAAGCACTGTACCATGTTCAAGGTTATCAGCGCAGAATTGCCCGGGTTTCAACAAGAAAGTTAAGTCCAGGAATCTAAAAGGAAGGAGATTTTGGTGCTCAAGGACAACCGAGCTCCCATCCACGACCCAAGGGGCAAGTTCAGACCCAATTGGACTGGTCCCTACATCATTAAGTCTATCTGGTCAGGTGGAGCTGTGGTTCTGATGGATCTAGATGGCTTAGAGTTCTCACAGCCGATCAATATGGACAAGTTGAAGAAATATTACCCTTGAGAGGCTCGCTAGGCCGAAAACCCGAAAGGGCGACCTAGGCAAAACTCAGAGCACAAAAAAATTTGAAATTATAAAAACTGAGCTCGCAAGGTTGAAAACCCGCAAAGGGCGGCCTTGGCAAAAGTTAGAGCGTAAAAGGAGAGTGAAAATACTCGAGTGAACCCGAGCCTGAACTACGTAAGGCTTGATTCCCATCTTTGGGATACGTAGGCAACTTCATCCTAAAGTTCAGCCATAAACTTTTCCCCGATCAACTTTGTCCATTTGATCATCTCGGCCATCTTTGTCTATTCAGCATTCAAGAGTTCGGTTATGATCTCCGGTGCAGTGCTTTTCAGACTAGGGGCAACTTTCCGTTGCTGTGCAGTGCCGCGGTACTATTCAGACTAGGGGCAACTTTCCAGTTGCTAGGATCCAGGGTTGTGCATCTCAGTGACAGATCTCAGGCGTGTCCAGTTCTGATCCATATCGAAAATGGTTTTGAAAAGTTTTAATAAAAGTTGACTTTGTTCAAATTAATCTTTTTACAACTTAGACCATTTTTGGACCAAAGCGGAAAATTTTCAGTACCCACAACCTTCAATTTCATTGATTTCAATACAAAGTTCTCCTGCTCTTGCATACAAATTGAAGTTGCTTTTTATTACATTCATAAAGAAAACTTGAAAGTACTAGTAAAGCAATAAATCCGGGGCATAGATAAGTCAGGTGTCCCTGCGCCCCCTCCCAGAGCTGGTCGAAGCCTCTGACGCCAAGCTGGGCCCAATTTGTGCCTCTTCATTAAGCCAATCTAAGCACTCATCAGACAAAGTGCAACTGAAAGTGGGAGCGGGGGGCAGGAGCTCTCTAGTCCTCCAGGCTGTGGCATACCGAGCAAGCTGTGCGCCTCGAACCGGGAATACAGCGGGGTACTCTATCCCCTCTGGCGGGCAAGTCTGATCATGACCGAACTGGCGCTGGAACCGGAACGGAAAGTAGAAAACACAGTGGGTCAGACCAATCAACCGGATCCCGGCCTGCCGGGACATGCTATAGCTCATCGCCGGGAGATTGAGCCAAGGACAGCGCCAAGCAATACGATCTGCAGACAAATCGCACATCCAGTCGAACCACCATCCCTCATCAAGGGCATCGACTAGGCGTTGTCGAAAGAAATAGTCACGAGCTGAGTAGGCTGGGCAAGAGTCCACAACCTGCAATTTATCCATCAACCATACCTGGGGAGGGATGAAAAATGAGAGAATAAAGAATAGAGAGATGTACGATGAGAGAAAAGTAAGGAAAGGGTTTTGTGAAAAAAAAACCGAGCCCTGAGGGCCGAGTGATGTGAGCAATACATATGTGAGATTGGGTGGGAAACATTACCTGTAGCAGTAGTGGGCTCCTCGCAAATCTGGTCGCCTCTTGGCGATAGAAAGCGTCTAAGCCCATCAGTGTCTCGGCTAATGTCATGGCGATGCAGCTCTTTCCTTCTTTCAAGCCTTGAGCAACTTCAATCAGATGAATGCTAGATCCACTAAAGCCTGGGGCAAGCAAAAAGTGAGATAGCATGCACAAGCAAAGGGCGTGTTGCCGAAAACCTTGCCAATGATGGTTGCCGCGGTCACCGGCATCAGAAAAGCGATGAATCAAGCCGAGGATATCCAGTTCCCCGTTGCAGATCAGAGACCGAGCGTCATGCATGGTGAGCCCACACATTCGCCCTAAAGCTTGGGCGTGACCGAAGCGAAACTGAGGCAAAATTTCTTCATGGCGTTCAGATTCCATCAAAACTTGAAAATCTCGAAAGTTGGACATACCTCTTGCCCACGAAGCTAAAAACATGTGTTACCGGTTCCAAAACCTCGCCGCGGCATGAAGAAGGGAAGGTGCAGCGGAGTACGGCTCAGCGTGAATAGTGCATTCAAGCCGAAGCCCCGGAAGTTCAACTTTCCGAGCCATCTAGAGAAGCGATCCAAGCTGTGAGATTTTCGACGAGAAACGCCTCCATTTTGGTGCAAAACTGAGATGAAATGAATCAACCACGATGCTAGGACTTTTAAAGAGGATAAGACACTGTTCGGAGGACACGTGTCGAAAACTGTGGTTGCTGAGCTAGGTGGCCGGCCGGCCACCTTTTCTGGTAGGCCGACCACCCCTCTCCCTCCAATGCAAAAAGCTGGTCGGCCAGCTCCCAAGGTGGTCGGCCATGCTGCAAAGTGTGTCTTTGGTCCTGTTCTACCCTCTAGAAGAAAGTTCCTAGCATTTCCATGCA
>JAPPVO010000424.1:0-11437 GCA_030407325.1 Camellia japonica | reverse complement strand
TCAGTTGCATCTTGCCCCTGCCTACGGGCGCATACCTTATCTGCGGCTTATATGCCTGTGCCTGAACTACGCTGGTTTGATTCCTAAGGGATACGTAGGCAGCTTGCGAGTTCAACCATTTGCGCTTTGTATGTTTGTCCAAGTCTTCGGCCTTGTCAAAAATGGGTCGTCTCTGGGCTTTGACATTCACTCCCGTCATTGTTATGACTTTCGAGTTCTGTCAAAGAGGGGCAACTGTAGACACCCCATTTTTGACCGTCCTCAAGACCTGGACGTCACCGCTTGAACACTCGGTGATTATCCATGTTCGTGTTCGTTTGGAGTTCCCGGAGTTCTCGGCTGCGCGCGCCTTGCCTCAGGACCTCCGAACTCGACCGTTTTGTGTTTGGTTTTGCACCAAACACTTGTGTTTTGCCTTGGAAGGGCAGGGAATGCTTTGTGAGGCATCCCCACACACCACCGGCAGTGGCTAGAGGCCACCGGCTGGTTGGTGTTTCCACCGGCACTATATTGTGCCGGTCGGCACTCTTTTGTGCCGGTCGGCAGTCAATTTTGGCAAATGACCATTTTGCCCTGCCGACTACTATACAGCTGCTTTATCAGATATTTTTAGACAGCTGTATCACCTTTTTGCTCCCCTCCATACACGTGTATGGAGGGATGAGCCTTTAGGCTTGCTTAACTTGTAAGTTTTGTGCCTATACAAGAGAAGCCTCTTCTCTTGACTCAAGGGTTGAAGTTCTTGAGAGACTTAGCCATTTTTAGAGAGAACCAAGCTCTGGTTTCTAGGGTTAGAATAGATACACATCCTATCTCTCTCTTTCTCTTTTGTATTCTAGGTGTTTTGGTTCACATTATTGCACTAAAACACCTAGTCTTCCACCTTTCCTTGGTGTCCTAAAAAATCAGAGCTTATTCTTGAAGTTTTTGGCTAATTTGAAGCTCAAGGAAGCAACAACATCAACCTTTGTGAAGGTGGTCATCAAGGGTAAGAAACTAGCTCTTTTTACCCCATTCTTGCACTCCATTTTTGCCTAGTTTTGGACTGTTTTTGTGCTTAGTCTTTAACACATAAAAGTTCTGTTTTTTTAGCCTCTTTATTGTTTATCAAGAGTGCTTGGTGGTTTGGGCAAGTTTGACCACCCTTAGGCCTTGAAAAGGCCCTTTTTTGTGCTATTTTGTGAGAGATCCGAGACTTTGGTGCTTGGGCCTCTCCACCACTGAAATCTTGAGGGATTTCAGTGGTGGAGATGGTGCCTTGAAGTCTTCAAAAGGGGAGGGCCACCCCCTCTCCTTGATGTCCTTGGAAAGGGCAAGTTTTGGCCTCCAAAGGAGCACCATGTTTGGTTGTTTGTTGAGCATGTCTTGGCTGCATTTTATGTTTATTATGCCCTAATATGACATTGTTATAAGTTGGTTTTGGTCCCCCTATGCACGCTTAGCATAGTTGCCATGTAATGCCTTGTATTGCCTTAACATGCCTTAGGTTGTTAGCCCTAATTTGAGCATGCTTTAGGCTTAGATTTGTGAAGATTTTGGCTCATTTTGCCATGTTTTAGCTCTGTCCATAGTCATTTGGGTTGATCTTGGCATGCATTATATAGCCCCTTTGCATTTTAGGCTTGCTAGCCTTTGAGCATGCGTGTGTAGCATGTGTTGCTTACCTCATTTTGATGGTTTGGAATCATCTAGCATGTCATTTCAGTCCCTTTGGTGTGCTTGTATGCTTGCCTTAGTTGCCTCTTTAAAGCTTCGAAAGCATGTGTTGTATGTTCCATGTTTTGGCCTTAATGCATGCCTTTGGTTTCATGTCATCTAGATGCCATCTAGGTGGTCCTTTAGACTTAGTTTTACATGTTAAAACTCTGTTTTTAATTGGTTAAGTGTTACCATGCGTGGTTGTACTAGGTGGGGTTCAAAGCTTCATTGGCTTGCCTTAATGCTTGGACCATTTGTATGCCTTGTTTGGCTTGCTTTGTTAGTTGGTTTGGCACCATGTTTTGCATGCTTTTCAGAGCTTACTATGCATACTAATGGTCCATATTTGTGCCTCTTAGGTGTGTTTAAGAGTTGCTTAATTATGCTTAAGTGTTGGTGCCTTAACTTGTGCATGTGTGCATGTGTGCATGTGTGTTTGGCCCTCATGATTTAGCATTTTGGCCACTGATTTTAAGCCTATTTGAGTTGCCTAAGTCATGTGTAAGATCATCATTTAATTGGTTTGCATGCTTGTCTTGAATGCTTGCTTGAACCCTTTGCATAAGTATGTTGCATAGTCCATGTTGCATGCCTAGTTGACATGCTTAGGGTTGCATTTGCATTGTGCATGTTTGACCTCTTGAAGTGGAGTATGATAGAGGTTTAGCACCCTTGTTTGCTTGTTTGCATTGCATGCATTTGAAATCAAGTTGCACTCTTGGTTCTTTGGGCCATCATGCATGGAAATGCGTGATTGGTGGTCCGGGAATCGAGGCACATGCCCCCTTGAGTCAAAAACATGATAAGGGGTGTGTGTAGTGCATAAATACCTTGAAACACATTGTCATGCATGTTGTTGTCCTCTGCTGCTGTGAGTTGCAGGTTTTGCAGGCATTTAGTGCCGGCCGGCAGTAAACAAGCTGCCGATGGATGAATTTTGCAGCCGGTGGTCACCACAAGCAGCCGGTGGAAATTCCCTTCAGCCGGCGGCACTTAGCAGCATGCAAGGAAGGTGTTCTGGGACTTTGGTAATTTTTGGAGAGGCAGAGCAGAGGAAACAGAGGCAATCCGTGCATGGCAGTGCGGTTCCGAGCCAGTCCCGAGCGCGTGTTGCATCCGGTCCTCATCCCGAGGCGGTTTACTGCTTTAATTAGATTAATTAATTTATTTGATTAATTTAGTGAAATCTGTAATATTTTAATTAGCTTGCGTAGTTAATTAAGTTGTATATTCTTTTGGTCCCTCCGTGTGAGGGCATATTTGTAATAAGTGTGTGTGAGTGGGTGTATGTCTTCCAATCCCCATTTCTTTCTTCCCTTTTATTTACCTGCTTACGTTGGTAGATTAGGGCATACTTATTTTAGCATACCTTATGCAATGCATGCGTGCATCCACGCATTTGTTTACATGCACCGGGCTCGGTACATCATGCAAACTGCATCGTACTTTCAATTCCAAATTGAATACGTGATAGTTGTAGCATTTCACATGCCATGTCTAGGATAGCCGAGCCTGCCTAGATCACATCTTTGCATGTGTTGCATTAGACATTTCAGTATGCTTAGGTCCATGCATGGATTTCTAATAAGCTTCTGTTTTGGCGCGGAGTACGATGTAAGTATTTTTACGCTTTAGCATCCCACATGCGTGTGAATGTTGCCATGACAGTATGCTTGCCATGTGGCTAAATGCTTATGTGATATAACTGCTTGACTGCCTGTGGGTGGAGGTTGGATTGTCTGAGTTGGGAAAACTCATTGAAATCCGTGCTTTAGCCTACTTGCGGGTAGCGGATTTCAAAACGCTTTTCAAAACAAACGGATATGCAATGTTTGTTTTCAAATTAGACAATCTGGTCTATACTTGTTTGTTGCGTGCATAACATAGTAAATTCTAGGCTAATAACCGGAATAAGAACACGTAACGTTTTTCAAAATTGGATATCACGGTTAGTAGAGGCCAGTCTTCGGACCGGGCGAAAGGGGGTGCTCATAGCTGACCTTCCCCGATCGTACCCAAGCTCCCGAGCCAAGACATTTGGTGATGACGGACACGTGGCCTTCGGCACCGAGTCAGGGTTTCCTAAATTTCCCATTTTAAAATATTTAGGTGGCGACTCTGTAATCTGGAAAAGCAGTCCATGTTTGGCACTACTTTTCAAAAATCTGTTTTTCTTCAAAACGATTTGCCAGAGTTGGACTCTTTGGTTCAGATTTAGAACCGCAACACTTACAAAAAGGAGAGTCCGAGCTGTAGCGAGGTCCCACGCGGGCGCTGTTACACTGTGAAGCAGGTTGTAAGGAAGTTTGTTGCGATGCTTCAGGTGGTGGTGGAGCTGGTTGTACAGTGGGTTCTGTGGGTACATTGCTGATGGGACTGGGAATTGGATGAATGTGTTGAGGAGAAGTGGAAGGATCCTCATCATCAGCAGCAGTAAGGAGTAATCTCCTTCTTTTTCTCTGCACAAAAGTAAGTGATCAGTCGGGCGTGAATGGAAATTGAGATGATGTAAATATGTAAAGTGAAGGCATACTTGGAAGAGCTGCCCTGAAGGATTTGATGTTGTTTGGCCAACCATTTGACTGAGAGGGATATCCCAATCACTTAGTTCTCTACTTAAAGAAGGAGCAGTGGAAGGCTCTTCTCTCTTCTTCGCCGTGACCTCTGTCTCGGCAGGGGTACGGGTGGTAGTTCCTCTCTGTGCTTGTGTCTGCGCGGCTGTGAAAGAGTCTGCCATTAATTTCGGAACTGAGGGGGTGTTTGTCTGAGTAGTTGTATCCATTGGAGCCTTCCCTTTATGTTGGTCCCTAACCAATGGTTCAGCAGCAGGCCCAATTTTGGCTGTCAAAGGTTAAACAAGTTAGTGTTGTAGAGAAAAAAAATAAAATTTGCATGACACAATCAGGGATATGAAGTATATGAAGGAAGAATACCTGCAGCCTTAAGCTTGGAAGGCGAGGATATTGTGCCCTGATTATGAATACAAGTGTCGTGAAGGCAGGTTTCAAGTGGCTTGCAGAAAATAATGGCAGACATAAGTCCCCCACCAATGGTCAAAAGCAGTCGAGCAGTCCGCAGTAGGTTTGAAGAAGAAGGGGCCAAAATCTTGGAAAAGTTTGGTGTTCTCTGTCAAAATGGATTCAACTTGCGTAGGATCTTTGAAGAAGATTCTGGAGCCAATCTCCTCATGGATGGTTGGGTGGAAATAAGGATAAGGGATACCTTGGGAAAGACCTAATTGCCTGGACCATTGATTGGAACAGTATGTCTCAAAACTGCAGTTGGACAACTTGGCGGAGGATATGGAACAGCCAACCAGCACATGTCTAGAGGTGAGAATGTGTCTCCAACTCTCATTTTGTTCTTGGACTTGGTCATTGTGTAAATCAGAAGGGTCTACGAGGAGGAAGCGAAGTCTGCTGGAGGAGAATTCAAAGTTTTGAAATGGCATGTACAGGTTGGAAGGTCTCTTCGAAGGAAGGTTGTAAAACATGGTAAGGTGATTTCTGAAAGTGAGGATGGGTTGGCTGTTATAAGTGAGCAGTTGCTCAGCATAGGAGTACAAAACAGGTTTCAAGGTGTTAGCTGGTGGGGGTCGTGCCTCAGGGAAATAGGCATACAACCAGGCCTGGAAGAGCTAGAAGGGGCCACCACAGTTGCCAGAAATCTTCTTGTGGACAAAGGAAAATAGGGCCTTGTAAATGGTGGCAAGAAGATAAGGGGCTAAAGCCATAAGTTGGCCATCTTGCATACACAAGGCAAGGGGGAGGTACTCTTTCGTGATCTTGTACCCAGGGACACAAAAAAGAAACTCACAAAGCCAAAGTAAGTAAAAAACAGTTCTTTCTTTGTCGTCGACAGGGGAACCAGTCTTGCCTTTGTATTTTTTGGCGAAATCTGTATAGCACATGTCAGTGTTTAAAGTAAAGCTCACTTTTGGAGGCTCAAGGAGAGCATGAATTGGATTGCCCAAGATTGGGAGACCAGTCAAGTGAGCTATATCTAAGATGGTAGGGGAAATCATACCAAAATTGAGGAGTAGGGAGTTACAAGATTGCGACCAAAAGCATGCAGCAGCAGCAATCAGCCCTTTGTCCATGTCATAATTTTTAGTCGACAGTCTAATTGCTTCACTAATGCCCTGGTGCTTCCATACTTCACCGTCGTGACCTTCAATTCTCCTGGCCTAGCTTCGCCAAACAGAGTCTGGTGACCTCCACGATCTGAGTGGGTTTTTGCTGACATTCCAGTTAGTCCACTTAAGTCCAGGTTGGTTAACAAGAAGGTTCTCACCATTACCAAGGGGATAGTATGGAGCTAGCTCGTCTGGGAAGTAAGACGCGAAGGTAGGGCCTAGAGTAGCCTTAGCGACAGAGCTTGAGCTGGGCAATAGGGTTGCACCCAATTTTAGAGGACCGATTCGTGCTCTGATAGGGTCTGGGAAACGGAGTAGGTCTTCATTGTTCTCCTCAAATGGTGATGGTTGAGATTTTTTCGGCGCCATGGCTTAGGGTTTTGTGGTGCTCGGGTTTTGAACGGCAATGCTTGAGAAGAAGGAGTACAGTCTAGGGAGTTCGAATCAGAGGGAAATGAAGTGGTTTGAAGTTGAAAGGGTGGGTCTTTTATAGCTTATGATGGGGCCCGTACTAATAAATTTGCTATTGGGCCCAAACAATGTCCCCCTTGTTGAAGTTAAATATCATATGACTTGGACCCCCACAAGGGGCACCCCCATGACCCCTCTCTCTCTCATTGGCCAGTTTTTAAAAAAAAAATTTCTTTTTTTTTTTTTTTTTTCTTTCTCCTCCAATCACCAGCCCCACGTGTGTGTGTGTGGGGGGGGTGCAGGTGGTGATTGGAGGGGGTCCCAATCACTTCCGCAAGGTTAATTCATATGATATTTAACTTGAACAAGGGGGCCATTCTTTGCACCAAGTTTTGCCAGTCTCTATCGACAGATGGTCCACTTAATCAAGGACACGTGGCCAAGTCTGAAGGAATGTCCACCACTTCAAAGTGGGCTCTTTGCATGTGGGTCACCTAGAAGTGATGGGGGAAGTTTTTAGCACCAGTCATGGAGTTAGTGGGCACACTTTCAGGAGGAAGCATGACACAAAGCAGGACCCTTGCTCTGTCGACAGAAGTTTAAAACATCTTCTGGCCATGAAATAAACACAAGAAAAGGGAGATCGACAGATAGAAGTGGAGGTTTAGTATACTTGGAAAGCTTAGAAGGGAGATCGTTGGTTTCGATATCCATATACTGTTTTTGTGGCCCATCATTGCATGATCCCACACGTCTACACCATAACTGCCACTGTAACTGCCCCTGACTTCGAATCTTCAAGTCCCCTCTGCCAAATATTGACTCTTCCCCGTCGACCTTCCTTTTCACCATTGTGGGGGCATGTCCCTCATCATTATGAGTTAGTGGGCACACTTTCAAGGGGAAGCATGAGGCAAAGCAGGAGCCTTGCTCTGTCGACAGAAGTTTCAAACAGTTGGTGGCCATGAAATAAACACAAGAAAAGGGAGATCGACAGATAGAAGTGGAGGTTTAGTATACTTGGAAAGCCTAGAAGGGAGATCGTTCGTTTTGATATCCGTATGCTGTTTTTGTGGCCCATCATTGCATGATCCCACACGTCTACACCACAACTGCCACTGTAACTGCCCCCTGACTTCGAATTTTCAAGTCCACTCTGCCAAATATTGACTCTTCCCTGTCGACCTTCCTTTTCACCATTGTGGGCCATGTCCCTCATCATTATGAGACAAAAATCGATAGAATATTGTCCACTAAACACAACCACAATCCTTGCAAACTGGGCCACTGAACCACAACACTTGGCCACTCACTGTTACTGCCCTGACTTTGAATCATCAGACTCTGCCAAATATTAATTTCCCCTGTAATTTTATCAAAATATATTCAATGTCAGTAAACTTGAAATTATGTTTGAAATAACCTTTTTCTGTATTGTAATGACTTAAACACAACTGTTGTCCTACATTTTACGTAACGAAAATACACAACATATTTACATCAAAAACAAAATATACATCTCGGGTTTGTAATCAAAAAAACCGAAACTACTTTTTTTTTAAAAAAATTTCACTCATATTTTCAGCTAAATTATTATTGGATATTAGATTAAAAATTCCTCTTTGCACCTATTTTTCCCACATCCTCCCAACAGCTGCTCCATTCAACTAACATTGAATCTTGCATGCCACCTGACTTACACGCTGGAGCAGTTACTGGCAGTGCTCATGGATTTAGTGGCCAGCCTCCAAGAGGAAACATGAACGAATTGGGAGTCTGTATCTGTCGAGGATAGGCTAAAAGGACTTGGGCACAGGTGGCAACTTCAATTATATGCACTTCGACAGGTACAATTGAAGGTTTTATGTGGTTTGAAGACACGGAAATGACCATGCAGTTACAGAAGTTGCACAGAAGCAGTTGCAGAATCGGCAGATCATGGGGTCGTGGGAAATAATAGCTATAAAGGGCAGAATGTTTGCAGAGAGAGAGGACATGAACAACAACACAACTTACTTTCTACATTGCAACTTCTGAGTAGTTTTTTCCCTTCTACTTTCTACTTTGTTACAAACAACACAACAACACAACAACTTACTTTGTACTTTGTACTTTGTTACGAGTTCGTTGGGTTACTTTCTCCAAGTAACACGCCAAATTCACTGCCACTTGGATTATATACAAAATGCATGTGCTGGTATGTAATTTTGCAAACCCACATGGACAAAATTCGTATTTTACTCGAAACATAATACTAATTTACCAAAACAAGTCATACCAAATCAATACGAAGCCAAACACATCGTTAGTTGATAAACCATGTAGACACCCCATTTTTGACCGACCTTAAGACTCAGACGTCACCGATTGAGCGCTCGGTGATGTTGCATATCGTGTTCGTTCAGAAGTCTCAGAGTCGCGGCCGTGAGCCTTGCCTCCGGACTTCCGAATCCTCTTTTGTGCCTTGCCTCGGTTTTCGAACCAGACTCGGTTTTCTCTGTTTTCTTTCCTGAGGGGAGGGAGAGGTCTAGCAGACCGTCTCTCAGTGGCCGTGGGCTACATTTTGTGGCCGTAGGCCATTTTGCCCATTTCGGAGCCCGGTTCCCGGTTTTCGGAGCCGTCAGGCCGTGTACCTCGGTTCGGGACCACCCAACCATCTCCGATTCCTCCGATTTTTGGCATGTATCTCATTTACTCCCTTTCGAGGGACACTGGGGTCTTAGATACCCACTTCCTGGCCGAATGCCACTTTCGGTGCTTACAGCCTGTTTTCGGGACCCCGAACTGCGTGTTTTGGTCCCCAAGCATTCGTTTTGCATCGGTTTTTGTTCATTTTTGGCAGGTACCTCTGTTTTATCATAACGAGGGACACTGGGGTCTTAGATACCCACTTCATAGCCGAATGCCACTTTCGGTGCTTACAGCCTGTTTTCGGGACCTCGAACTGCGTGTTTTGGTCCCCGAGCATTCGTTTTGCATCGGTTTTTGTTCATTTTTGGCAAGTACCTCTGTTTTATCATAACGAGGGACACTGGGGTCTTAGATACCCACTTCGTGGCCGAACGCCACTTTCGGTGCTTACAGCCTGTTTTCGGGACCTCGAACTGCGTGTTTTGGTCCCCGAGCATTCGTTTTGCATCGGTTTTTGTTCATTTTTGGCAGGTACCTCTGTTTCATCATAAGGAAGGTCACTGGAGGGTGGGAGGCTAGTAATTGTCCAAACAACCTGTTATGCTCTTCCGGCGACCCCGGCGCCCGTTTTTCTCACTTCCGGCTAATGTTGACCACCCTAGGGCCATTTTCTTCGAGCCAAAACCACATATTTGTGTTGTACACACATGGAAGGACCCTAAAAACCTATGGCGGCCAGTAACTCTCATTGAACCTTTTGAACCCTCTTTGAATTGGCCTATTCTCTCTCCTGTTTTAGAGTTGTCAAATTTGAACCACAGGGTCTTGTTCAGCACATGGGAGGCCACCAATGTGTGGTGGCCGGCCAGCAAATCTTCACTTCATTTTTACCCCTTGGCCGGCCGGCCATAGGGGGTGGCCGGCCGGCCACCTGCAGCAAAAGTGCCAGGCCGGCCATGCTCCTTGGGAAGTGTGTTTCACAACTGTATAGCTATATCCCCAAAAGATCTGATTTCGGGGGATATTTTTTGGTGCAAGGGAACTTAATCCCTTAAGGCTACACTTTTGCCTTGACTTTGATACACAACCCTTGCATGCATACATCTCTCTCCCTCTCCCTCAAGAGTAAAACCCTCTGCCTCAAGCTCAAGAACAAAAACACACCCCCATCTCTTTGATTTTCTTAAGTTTGGTTCCATTTTCTTCATCATCATCAAGCATCACCATCACCACTCCATTTCAAGCAACAAGAAGAGGTTCTTGGAGGCTTAGAAGCAACATTTCTCAAGTCAAGAAGCAAAGAAAGAAAGGTCTTCAAGGGTAAGTCTCAATCCCTCTCTTTTACACCATTTTCTGCCTCTTTTCTTAACCCTACTTGCTCACTGTTTTGAGCTCCGACCAATACTGAAAGTGGTCCTCGTTTGAGCTATTCTTGATGTTTGTTTAAGGGCTCAACTCTGTTTGAGCCCTCCATCTTGCACTTGTTTCAATATCCTCCTGTATGCCTTTATTTTGCATTGAATATTTGGCCTATGTGTGATCTGAATTGGAGCATCCCATGAACTGATATTGTACTTATTTTGAGGCCCTCTTCAACATTGAAGAAGGGCTCAACCTTGTTTTCATGCTCCACATGCCACTTACTTTGAATCCATGTTTTACCCTTGTTTTTGCATGCTTTTTCTAGCCTATGAGTGATCTGTTTCGAGCATAAGGTAAACTTTGAGTGGGCCTATTTTGAGCCCCTCTTCAACATTTAAGAAGGGCTCAACCCTGTTGGCCTCTCTATCATGCACTTGCTTCATAATTTCCCATATTTACCGTAAAATTGCATGATTTGTTTGACCTACATGCAGTCTGTTTTGGAACATGTCATGAACTGTGAGTGAGCTTATTTTGTGTCCCTATACAACATTGTAGAAGGGATCAACCTTGTTGGGGGTCTCCATGTTATACTTGTCATTATATCCCTCTTGGACCCCCATTTTTGCATGCTTGTTTAATCTCATCTAGCTTCTGTTTTCGGCCATCATCAGAACTAGAAAGAGTCTTATTTTGATCTTATTGACATATTTCATTAAGGGTATTTTCTGGTTTGATGAATGTTTGGGGTACCTCATGTTATAGCCCTATGTATCCTCAATCTTGCATGGCATTTTTAGCATGGTTGCATACTGATTTGGGGGATGTCATCTACTGAAAATGTTCATATTTTTAGTCCCTCATCAGTGTTGTAGAAGGGTATTTTTCAGTTTGAGCACCGCATGCATCACTTGTTTCAATACCCCTCTCTTGGCCCCATTTTTGCAAGCTATTGTTGCCCTATCTATGCTTGCACTTTGGCCTTGTTCTAGACTGAAAAATGCTTTTTTGGGGCTGCCTTGCTACTTTGTTTTTTCATATCATGTACCAATTATGCATGTTTAGTATGGCTATAGGCATTCCGGGTGCTTATTATCGCATTTTCGGGACCATTCCGGGCATTTGGTATCATTTCCCCACCTTTCGGGCTGTTTTGCATCATTTGTAAGTGCTGAAATTCATTTGCATGTTTGCATATCA
>JAPPVO010000421.1:0-26614 GCA_030407325.1 Camellia japonica | reverse complement strand
AGAGAAATTGAGAGAAAATGGATTAAAACATAGAGAAAATTGTGAGCAAACTAGATAAATTTCAACCTAGAGAAATTTCAAAAAATAGAGAAAATTAGTTTGTGAGTAACTCAATTTTCTTCGTAATTTTCTCTGATTTGTTCAAACATAAAGAAAATTGTGAGCAAATCAAACGAAATTGATTAAAACATAGAGAAATTTGTAAGCAAACCAAAGAAATATCAGACAAATTTCTTTATGTTTTGAAATTTCTTTAGGTTGAAATTTTTCTGGATCGAAATTTCTTTGTAAAAATTTGAGGGACTCCAATTATTATGAAAATATTTTATATCTTCTAAGCTATAAAATCTTAATATAAAGGACTTTAAAAAAAATTCCCCACTTAAAATATGTAAATATTTTAAAATATAAAACAATTATTAAAATTATAAATTATTTAGTCTTTTACAGTAATTATTATCAATTTTTTTAAAAGCTGTCATTAGGAGGATTTTCTATAATTGTTCCTAACATAAGGGAAATCCATAAGGTTTCAAATCCATGCAATAACAACGTTGACGCAAAGTTAAAAAGTCCCACAAAACAGAGGAAACAGAGACTCACCTCCTTTTTCTATCCATCCCTATTCTCTCTCTCTCTCTCTCTCTCTCTCTCTCTCTCTCTCTCTCCACAAAACACAAACACCACCACCACCACCACCTTCATAGCGATCTGACCTCTCTCATCAAAACCCATATCATGATTCGAATAAGCAACATCCTCATTGCCTTCATCAACACTCTCACACTTGTCACCTCTCTCGCCGCCATCGGAGCCTCATTTTGGTTCCTCAACGGCCTTCCTTCTGTCTCTCCTTGCCAGAAATTCATCCAACAGCCTCTCCTCATTCTGGGTTCTTCCCTTTTCCTTCTCTCCTTCTTCGCTTTGATCGGCTCGTGTTGTCGAGTCCAATTCTTCCTCTGGATATACCTTTTTTTCCTGTTTGTTTTGATTGTTGGGTTGATGTGTTTCACTGTTTTCGCCATCGTTGTCACCAACAAAGGCGTCGGAGAGGTGGTATCGGGGAGAGGGTATAAAGAGCACCGCCTCGGAAATTACTCCAACTGGTTGCAGAATTATGTGTTGGATGATCAACATTGGGATGAGATTAAGAGCTGTTTTGTTGAGTTCAAGGTTTGTAAGAAAATTGAAGATGATCCTGATGAGACCAGGGATGATTTAATCAAGAGAAAATTGTCTCCCATCCAGGTTTTTTTTTTTTTTTTTTTTTTTTTTCATACTAGTGGTTTGTTCCAATATGTTTTTGAGGTGTAATTGTGTTCGGCTTTCAACACTTTAACATGGTGACAAGATAACAACAATATTACAATAACAATAGATAACAAAAAATTTATGTTTAAATTTTAGAAAAATGTTAAGAATTCACAATTCATTTATAATGATAGGGTGAGAAAGACGGAGTTTATATGATTAAGATTATGCCAAATAAAAAATTCACACATAACTTGCATGTCATTGTGAATATAAATTAGAAAATATTTTTAAAATATCAATCATTTACTAATTTTTATATAAAATTTTCTACATGCAATGTGTTCGTGAATGCATGCAACTAAAAACCAATATTTTCTCATAAAATATTAGCTAGTGGATCCCCTCCGGTCCTTAATCTGAACTGAGGGACATTGTTCGGTCCACCACGGATCTTATTTCGATAATTCAAACCGTTCATTTTATTAGGCATTTCATGTATTTCATTTACACAAAAAATTCAGTTGATCCGATAATTGTAACTTATTCTATTCATCACGTTTGTCATAAAAAAATGAATAGTCTATTCTTAAAAACACAATTGTCGTCTTATTTTTTAGTGACAAACGCGATGAATTAAATAGGTTATGATTATCGGATCAACCTAATTTTTTTTTTTTTGATTGATATACACGAAATGCGTGACAAAATAAACAGTTCGGATTATCAAAACGGGAAACAACACCCTCCAGTCCAGAACAAGGACTGGAGGGGCTTCCGGTCCAAAATATTACTACTTGGATTGGATTTATCTCAAATTCAACATTATCTGAACTTGATTGTCATATTAGGGCATGTGAGGTTATCACAGGTCCCATTTCGATAATCTAAATCATTTATTTTGTAAAGCGTTACGTATATATCATTCATTAACAAAATTAGACTTGTTTAATAATCATAATATTTTAATTTTATCACACTTGTCTTCGAAAATTTTTGTGACAAGTATATTTTTGAAAATAGACCATTCATCTTTTCAAATACAAACTTGATAAAATAAAAATATTATAATCATCGCATCAAACTAATTTTTTTTAGAAATGATAAATATACAAAAAAAAAAAAAAAAAAAAACTTCACAAAATAAATTATTCTCATGATTTAAATAAAATCTATGATCCTAACATGACGGTTAAGATGGATGGTTTGTCCATCACGTTTGTCTGTAATAGTTTGCACAGACACGGGCCGGCTAGGCTGGGCTATGGGTTGGGTGGACCAGGCAAGACAATGCTGAGTTTTCAGCCCGGAAAAAAAAAATCTTGAAATATTAGGAATGTAGTATATTTGATGAAAATCTTATTGAATAAAAGGATTTGAGGTGAGAAATGGAAATAGATAGAAAATGAGAAGGAAATGATAGAATTTTAATTTTAAGTTATATTTGGTTGAGTTAAAAAATAGAGAAATAAAATAACATAAGCGAACCTAAAAAATGAAAAGTGATTGTATTTTCTTTTCATTTTCTATTTTTCTTATCAAATCCTTCAAGTAAACATATTTATAAAATAACTAATAATGGAATTTTACTAGAGAAAAGAGAATGGTCTCCAATGTGATTCCTTGATTTTTTAAATAGACCGTTTCCAAAATTTTATAGGTTTAAAATCATGGTGAGTAATATTCAAATAATTATAGAGATTGGAGTAATTTTTATTTTTATTTTTTTATATTTTTATTACGCCCTTGATCTATTGCCTCATATCAAAAGCTTAAGTTGTTAGAAATAGAGGTAATTGTTATTATTTGTATAATCAATAATACTATATTTATCACATTTTTATACTATTTTTAATGTATCACCTTATGTGTTTAGGGTTATGCTAGGTTTCATGAAAACTTTCATGAAAACCATCATGAAAATTCATCTGCACCGTTGGATCATGAGATCATATCTGATCTAACGGTGCAGACAGTTTTCATGGTAGTTTTCCTTAAAAGTTTTCCTTAAACCTAGCATTTCCCTATGTGTGTATCTATCATTAGTGTAATGGGTCTCATCACTCATGTTTATATCAAATGATATGTTAATATATGAGGTAGTACATTAAAAGATACAGCAATGTTAGGTATCATGAAAAATATTCTATGAAAATAATCATGAAAGTTTTGTAACCCTTGAATTACACTTAGAATAAAGCACCACACATTAATCAAGGTAATCCAAATTTTTCATGATCATTTTCATGAAAAAATTTTCATGATTCCTAACTTTTCTCTAAAAGATATATAAAGAGGTAGTTAGTGTAGCATTACTCTTGTATTATATTCTCAACATAAATGTTTGAATTAAGACAATCACTAATCTTGTGTTTTATGTGACCACCGCTCGCTCATCATGATCACTTTTCTTCTATCCTCACTCTTCTTAGATATCATCACTGTAATTATTTTTTCCTTATTTTGATAAAGTAGTTTAGAAGTTAATAGTCAAACATATTTTTGAACTAGTTATTATACTAACAATTAGGGTTTGTCCAATGTTTTTGCAGTCGGGTTGCTGCAAGCCACCAACAAACTGTGGAAAGAACGCAGCAGGGACAGACACTGACTGCCAAACGTGGAGTCCAACGAGGACAAGCTTTGCTACGACTGCGAGTCATGCAAAGCCGGAGTTCTTGAGAACATGAGGACAGAGTGGAGGTCTCTGGCGATCATCAATGGCTGCATTCTATTTTTAGAATATACTCATCTACTCCATTGGCTGTTGTGCTCTCAGGAGTAATCGAATCTAGTCGCTACCATGGATACAAAGGCTACCGTTGATTCTTGATTTATATGATGATGGATCATTCAATCTCATTCTTTTTGTTGTTTGTTTTTAGATTACATGTTGTCATTGTTTTGTGACAATAACATTTGGAAAACAAAAACTCTAGGCATCCAAAAAGTGTGTGCTTGGAAAATTACTAGATTTGTAGATTAATGGAATATGTTTAATTTGTTGACATGATGAGACCACAACACGAATAATCTTGGCCATCGATTACAATTCTTAACAAAATTCTGATTTTGTTTTTCTCGGATTGTAAAACTGCTCTTTGGAAATGATTTGTTTTGCAAACAGAATTGGTTTTTACGAAAAAGTCTAACCAGAATGAGAAAAAAATGAATTGCATATTTATTTTTTTTTAACATTTTGGCTTTGGAAATGATTTGCAAACATAAATTTTGAGCAAAATGCTATGTATCATTTTTTTTTTTGTCACTCTTTTGTATTACCAACTATATTTAGACATCTGATCATGTTTGATTCACAAGATTAATAGTGAAGTATTAATAATCCTATTAAATTAGTGTGGTATTCACTATCCAATAGGATTAATATTCATTGTATTAATAATCTCACCCCTACCCCATTACTAATAATCCTACAAATTTATTGGATTAATTATCCATTGGATTAATAATCCTAAACCAAAATGTTAAAACAAACATAGGATAATTGGGCCTACGGATTAATAATCCTAATCCCATACTCTAATCCACCCAATCAAACATGCTCTCCATGTACACTTACATTTTCATCCACCCAACATAGTTTCCCACTTTTTAATTAGACCAAGTTCAATCTATATATAAGAAAAATAAAAGAAAAATCTCAACCAAAAAAAAAAAAAAAAAAACCCTAAAATTTGACCCTATTAATAACCAATCAAATTCTGAAATTTTAAATTTTATCAATTTAAATTCTAAATTTTTTATTTGAGCCATCCATTATTTATTTTCTTTGAGGATCGGTTTATCGCTATTAAGTGGAAGAGTATTTTTGACATTAAAGTCACAATTTTACAAAAATATTATAACAAATTTTATAATCGAACTCTATTATTTTCCAAAAAAAAATTTACCCATCAATGATAATTTTCAAAAATTATTATGCATTAGTGGAAAATTTTATGATTTTAATTATTAATATTTATAATATTTATCACTTATTGGTAATTAATTTTTCTGACAGCCTATTATTTCTTAAAAAAAAATATTATTACAAAAGTCAAACCAACACCATCCACAGCTCACCACTCTGCCACTCTTCCCCTCCCTCGCCACCCAGAGCTCATTTTCCTTCTAACAAAGATGATATTTTTCAAATCTAGAGTGAATTAGACAACCAGACGAATCCCAAATTTTAATTCAGGGCATCCAATCATGGCCTTAAAATTTGTAGCAGAAGAGATACCAAAAACAAACATACCCACATTGGGGTTTCAATCCAGTAAAATCCACTACTTTGGGGTGTCAATTTCAAAAACGGTGTCAATTTCAAAATCATATAACAGTGGTTATTATATGGGTTGCATCAGAATAAACCAATCATGTGAAATGAAGCTACAATCAAACACGAATTCAGATTCATACTAGTAATAACTTTAACAACTAATCACACCCAACATAACCCACAAAATAGAACAATTATTAGACCATTTCATGGAGCCACCACTTGATGCTATCGAAAGTAGTCAGGCAGGTGATATCGTAGGCGATGAGAGCACCAATTGCACCTCTGCAGTAGGAAAAAAACTTGAATACAACAGCGCACATGTATAGGCTACTTATGCATTACATCTCGCCTCAAAGACAGTCTAAATGAAGAATAATATTACACTGCGCACATGTATAGGCTATCGGATCCTCATCAAAATAATCTTCTTCTCCACACCTGTCACATAACGAGCTCTTGTCTGCAATGCGAAGCAAAGTGAGGGGATGCTATTAAATTTTCCAGTTGTCCCGAACTTAATATTTGAATATTCCTTTTCCTCATTGTAAATGCATTTAGCACAAGCAGATTGGTTGCATTCGATGCAGTGATAGAACCACCACTTTGGGTCTATGTCTTCCTCGCAAAATTCAAAAATTTATTCTTCTGGACCATCTTTAATAGGAGCGGAAGTTAGGATGAATGGATGTTCATCATACCTATGCTTAATTGTACGTGGCAACACAGCACAATTGGAATGCAAGTGGAAATTGCAATTGCCACATCCGTATGAGAATGTCTTCTTTTATTGATGACAAGCAACACAACCTTCTATCTCACAATTGGGCCTTGGGTGAAGAGTGTGCTCATGATCTTCATGCATAAGGGAAGGTGGTTGGTAACAAAGAACAGTCCTCGTGGATCCAGAAACTACATGTGTTACATATATAGGACAAGCCTTTATCATGTTGTGTACCACAAGCATGACATTCAAACAAGACCGGGCTGAGTATGGGGCTTAATGGGTGTTCGTGAAATTCGTGTTCGACACTTATTAATCTCACAGCACATCAGATGTCAATTGTAAATAACCAATTGGCGCTTAAATTACAAAATGATATATTTTTTTTAATCAGCAAAACAAACTTTATTAATAAAAATCATATCTAATAAGATCAAGTGGTCGCTTCAAAATGGCACCAACAAAAAGCTATAAATAAATAAGATATATCTATTTATCTATATATTATATAAGGAAAATGAGACTTCTAATGACTTGTGCGATTTCTAAAATTTTATTCTACAATTACTAATTTTTGTGATTTTAAAAATATTTAAAAATAAGGGAGCTTTTTCAGTAAATCCATTATCTAAGAGTGTTGTTCCATAAAACCCATAGTGTTTTATAATATTCCATTAGGTCCATTTCATACAGAAAGACCAAAAAATCCCTCAACAAAACACGCGCCTCTCTCTCTCTCTCTTTGAATCTAATAATCGTCTCTCTTCCCCTCTCTATTCTTGCGCAGGAAATCACGCACAGTACCTCTACAGTCCAGAAATCGCAATCCATATTCCACATCGCCTCAACTCCCAGAAAACTGTATTCCTTCCATCGTAGCATCGTCGCATCATCTCATCATCTTCTCCGTCGTCCCTACGCCGAGAAGATTGTCTTCGTTCCATTGTCACATCGTCTCATCATCTTCTTCGTCGTTCGTACGCGCAGAAGACTGTATACGTTCCTTCATCACATCGTCCCTTCGTCTCAACATCTTTTTCGTCGAAATGGGCACAAAACGTAAGCATTCTACTAATTCGTGTATTTAAACCCTAAACCTCTTTATCAACAACCATCATTGTGAAGTTTTACAAATATCCCCTTTTCGTATGCATACAATATATAGGAGACAATATTGTTCAGACCGTAACATTTATTCTGAACCCCTCCATCATAATCCTTAATTTTATTGATTTTTGCAGTAAAAAACATTACAGTTGCCATTACATTGTGTTTCACAACTGTGAACATTCCAAAATGTTTTTTGTTGTAGTAGTTGTTATTGAAAGATGTGAACATTTACATTGATTGAAAATGGTTTGATAATCAAATTATTGCAGATGTTATTTGGTTGTTGTTCAATGCTGTGAACATTCACATGGTTTCAATTCTGTTTTGTTGTAGTTCATAAAAGATGTGAACATTCACATTGAGTTAAAAATGTTTGGGTAATCAGGTAGTAATGGTGTTGTTGTTTTATGCTGTGAACATTCTTGTGGATTGAAAATGTTTGTCCAATTCTGTTGTTGTTCTTGTTGTTGAAAGATGTGAACATTCACATTGCCTGAAAATTTTAGGAAAATCAGATATTATTGGTCCTTTTGTTATTGGCTGTGAACATTCACATAGCTTGAAAATTTTAGGAGAGTCAGATATTATTGGTGTTGTGTTTCTATGCTGTCAACATTCACATTGCCTGGAAATTTTAGGAGAGTCAGATATTATTAGTGCTGTTGTTCTAGGTTGTGAACATTCACATTGCCTGAACATTTTAGTTCAATCAGATATTGTTGGTGCTTTTGCTCTAGGCTGTGAACATTCACATTGCCTGCACATTTTAGGAGAGTCAGATATTATTGGTGCTGTTGGTCTACGCTGTGAACATTCACATTGCCTGAACATTTTAGTTCAATCAGATATTGTTGGTGCTTTTGCTCTAGGCTGTGAATATTCACATTGCCTGAATATTTTAGGAGAGTCAGACATTATTGGTGTTGCTGTTCTATGATGTCAACATTCACATTACCTGAAAATATAATCACATGCGCCTTGACTTAATTTTTTTAAACTGCTCCATTTTGCAGATGTTGCACAAAAGAAAACCGCAAAGAGAAAGAGAGATGAGTACCATGTGAAGGAAGAAACCCAACAAACAAATACTAGCACCAATGTCGACATGCGCCATGTGAACTACAGATCTAATATGACCAGACTGGTCAAATTCATGAAAACCACCAAGTTCACACAAGCACAGCTTGGGTGCCTTCAACAAACACCTTTTTGGAATTTACTTGATGCATTAAGAAACAATCAGATCGACCTTGACAAATGCATGAAGTATGATGACGTTGTTGTGCATGTACTACAAATGTACAAAGCTTCAAAGGATGCGTTCTACATTGAGGAGAAGAAGATGAACATACACAACAGCGACATCAAGCTGATCTTCGGTGTGGACTGTGGCAGCAAGCCGATGGACATATCATATGGTGCAAAACCAAAGACTGGCATTGTAAACAAAATATGCAAAAATGTCAGCCGCTTGACTTCAAAATGGATACGCACCCTTTTGACCGAGGCGTTGAAAGGCAAAAAGAAAGCTGACAACGAAGAAGTTGCCCGACTAGTGTGCATATATGCTTGCCAAAAGCTTTTTTTTCTCAACAAGCGGAGAGACAATAGGATGGGGCTACTACGCACATATGGTCCCATTGGAAACCATGCGAGAATATGATTGGGCCAAGCAAATTAGAACAACGTTGACATCGTCTGTTTCCCAACATGACAAAAATCCAGCAAAAGTCACCGGCTGTGTCATGTTATTGATGGTAAGTACCCATGTTGTCAAATAATAACATTCACATGTCCTTCGGTGTTGTTCATCTAAGCCAACTGTGAACATTTACATATGCACCACTGATGTGAATGTCCATAGGCAATTAGATTTCACAGATGTGAATGTCCACATCTGAATCATTGATGTGAATGTTCACATTCACTCATACTGTACTGCTGTGAATGTTCACAACAGTGCCACAGATGTGAATGTTCACATCTGAATCACTGTTGCGAACGTCCACATTCACGCGTAATATGC
Source organism: Camellia japonica (assembly GCA_030407325.1). Lineage (NCBI taxonomy): Eukaryota > Viridiplantae > Streptophyta > Magnoliopsida > Ericales > Theaceae > Camellia > Camellia japonica. The sequence goes on along the minus strand of JAPPVO010000421.1, from coordinate 17,221 downwards.
TACTGTGAATGTTCACAACACTGCCACATCACTTATGTTTCACAGATGTGAATGTTCACATCTGAACCACTGATGTGAATGTTCATATTCACTCCAAACATACTAATGTGAATGTTCACAACAGTGCCACATCACTTATGTTTCACAAATGTGAATGTTCACATCTGAACCACTGATGTGAATGATCACATTCACTCATGACATTACTATGCAAATGCTAAATAACAATATGTGTTTGTTGTTTTACTGAAGTATTGGTTGTGTGAGCACACAACCATCCTACAACCTCACAAACCCAATGCTTTTCCTCGCTGTGTGAAGTGGGATCTGACTGCTTTACAGAAGAAGATGAAAACCACCTCTTTAGCTGATTTGGGTTTTAATGAGGTAGGGCCTTCAACTACTGATCAAAACATTCACATTATAACACCACCCAAATATATACGTTACGTAACATGTTTTTTTCATTGTCAGGTTAATGCCGGTGAACTCTTTGCAATCCCAACAGAATTACAAAAGTTCAAGCATAAAACATTGAAGGTGGAGCCTGAAATTTATGAACCAGCCACAACATCTCCCAATCGGTTTGAAATGAAGGGAGAACAACACAATGGCAGCAACTCCCACTTTTCTAGGGATGGGGTGGAGCTAAAGGACAGTGATGAGGACATTCACATTCCATTTAGCAGCCAACATTATGACAGAGCTATTGTAATACCAAACACAAACCAACCTGATTTGATTAACATGGTTATTAAAGAAAATCGGAAGGCTTGGGGCGTCATAAGGCAATGGGAAACGAAGTACAAACACCTTCAATTTTCATGGGAGTTAAGTGCAAGAGTCATAGCTGATCTTGAACATAAATTGTTCAACCAGTCCAGCCCACCCAACATAAATACCGAAATAAAGAAGTGTATGGAGCAGAAGGATGAAGAAATCAAACGCTTAACGCAGCTGGTCATCGACTTAGAATGCGATAAACAATTCTTCAAGATCTTTACGATGACCAGTCAGTCCACATTGTCACACAAGCTGTGGCAAAAAAGCAACCCCCTAGCCCAATGCAACACAATATCAGCCCACCTTCTAGGGTCAAGCGTATAAAGGAAAAGATCGCAAAGAACATCGCTTGCCTGACTTCCAGTACCCAGACTTACCTGGCCAAAAGCAACCCTATCCAGTCGAAATGGTTGAATATGTGGAGAAACACCCACCAGGGAAGCAGCCAAAAAAAATTATCCTTGACCAACAAGTTCAAAGTGTGGAGCAAGATGTCCAAACAAGACAAACAAAAGGTCCAAGCTTTACAAAAAAGTGGAGACGATGAGTAAGTGACTGTACAAACATCTAACGTTAACATTCACATTCCGTAATTGTCTATATTCATCACTGTGTTTAATTTTTTTGGTTTGTTCAGATCTGTGCAATGTAAATATTCACATTGGTTTGTTCATAATGCACAGGTTGCTGGTGTGGAAAGGAGATTCAAAGGCTACACATGTATATTTTGATGACATTGTCAACCTTATCAAGGAGGAATCAATACACAGCAATGTATGCCATTACAAACATAATTAACTCTTCATGCATATGCACACACAGACACAGATACACTCACAACCACAAATCTATATAATATGACCCCATGTTTGTGCAGCTCATAGATGCATATGCTGAACTGTTGCATGAACAACAAGAGGTGGTCAACCCAACTTCGGATGAAGCGTCATTCATCTTCACGAGCATGTGTTTGGTAAAATCTATCATTCCATTATTTGTAATGTGAATGTGAAACTTCACAGTCCATTAATTATTTGTCCAATGTGTACAGAAAGTGATACGAGAGTACCATCCTTGCAAAAGGAGTAAACACATTGATGCACATGTCAAGAACTACCAAGGAGAGAGATACCTACTATTCCCATTGCATCATGAGTACCACTGGACGATAGTTGTGTATGATGCTAAAGACAATTTGTGGAGGCATTACAACTCATTGCGCCCAAGAACAGGAATACATGACCCGTATATCGACCAAGCACAGGAAGTTGTAAGTGGCTATTTTTGAACACTAATATGACTTGTTCTCATGCATTAAATGACTGTACACACATATATGTTTGTTGGTGCCTAATTTAAAATTCCATACACAGAGGAAGTACATTGAGCATGTTGTGAGCGTTATTGGCGAGTCATCACCGCTATACACTAAGCTAGCAGCCCAAAATCCAGCACAACCAATCAAAAGTATTGATGTCTATCCTCATCAAGGCGACGACTCGTAAGCCTCACTACATTTTTTACAAATCCTCCATAACTATTTCCCAAATGTTCATATCAACTGCTAATCAAAACCATTTATTTTTTACAGAGTGGACTGCGGACCTACAGTATGTTACATCATGCGGGCACATATATTCCATGAAGAAATTGTGGGCAGCCTCACTAGTTCAGAATGGTGTGGACTACGAGATTTGTTAGTGCATAGTTTTTTGAATCATAAGAAATCAGAGCTTCATTAAAACCTATAGGTGGGGGGTGTCCACCTACAAACTAACCAACACTCGATATGAATGTTAATATGGAATGCGTTGACATTTTGACACAACAACTGATTGTAAATTGTGATACAACATCTGTTAATGGGAAAAAGCCAGCTGCGAATTTTGAACTACTTTTGGTGTTGTTATGTTTTACAGATGTGAATGTTCACAGTTGCACCACTAATGTGAATGTTCACATTCACGTACGATATCCATACTGCTGTGTTGTTATGAGTGTAATTCATGCGAATGTTTGAACCTGATTGTTCTATAATACACATACTTTGTGCAGGAGGGGACACTTGGTCTATATGACATAATTACGAATCACTTACACATGTGTGAACATTCACATTTGTTCTTGCTCATAACAGTTGTAAATGTCATCATCTCTACCAAATGTGAACATTCACTTCTGATATTCATATGCACTAATTTTTACAGATGTGAATGTTCACAGTGCAACACTGATGTGAATGTTCATAGTCACTTATGATATTCGTAATGCTGTGTTGTGATGAGCATAATTTTTGTGCGATGGTTTGAACCGACTGTTCTATAGTACACATTTTCCTGCAGGAATATCTATGTGACATAATTACGGATCACGTACACATGTGTGAATATTCACATTTGTTCTTGTTCATAACAGTTGTGAATGTTTTTTCATTCTCTGCCAAATGTGAACATTCACTTATGATATTCATATGCACTATTGTTTGACAGATGTGAATGTTCACAGTTGCAACACTGATGTGAATATTCATACAAACTTATGTTAACAGCTTATATTCATGTCAACATTGACAACAATAAGGTAAAAAAGTTCAACCCATGTGCAAGTTTTCACATAATATGATTCTTTTACGTAAATGTAAATGTCCACATCATGTATTTATCATTACAACTTTAACAAAATCAGTTTCATACACAAAAAGAAAATGAAAAAGCACAAATGAAATACTAAGTTTGCCAAACCATTATTTTGCTTGCAACACAACACAATCTTATTTCAAAAATGAATATAAGAATCCAATGTAAAACAACCGTTGAAATGAAAAATGTACATCCTATATCGGCTCCTTGCATGACTTTCGATTATGGCTCCCCAGCTTATCACATCTCCCGCACCTTATTTGCTTCAGTTTCTCACCCCTTGATGGGATCCTATTCTTTTTCGGCCTTCCGGGTGGTCTTTTCACAGTTGGCGGGTATATAGTGAAGTCCATGGGATCAAAAGGCGGCTTCTCCACCGATGGTATAGGGAATATGGCACCCGAATACGCTGCACGATATGTCTGTACATGAAAGTAATGTTCCACACAATCATTGAGATTGTAGCGGCTCTTCTGAATGGCAACAACAGCATGGTCACATGGGAATCCGTTGATTTGCCATTTGAAGCACGAACATGTACGCCTCGCAACATCAACAGTAACAGATGGTATCGAATGAACTTCAAACACATCCTCATTGGCTTTGCTAACTTGCCAAGACCTGCTGTCATTGAACGAATCCATAAGCCTTGTTTCGAATGTAGGACAAATAAGCTCATTCCATTTGTTTGCTTGGTCACGCCGTGTAGACATTTGCTGCATCAACTGAGTACGAATTGTGTCCACCATTTGAGTGATAGGAAGATTACGTGCTTCTTTAATCTAGTTATTAAATGACTCCGCCGCATTGGAAGTCATCTCCCTATAACGCATGCCCCTGCACAATATGACAAACATTTTACAATACGAAATTTAACAGGTCTCAACATTCACGTTGACTGATGTGAACATTAACATCATTCGCAATGAACGTTAACATCAACTTAAACGAATGACAGATGTGAACATTAACATCAACTTCAATGATAGCATGATGTGAATGTTAACAACAACAACTTATAACAACAGATGTGAACATTCACATCATTCAAATCAGTCATCATTATTAGATGTGAACATTCACATCATTGACATTGAACATGAAACACAATTTTTAGATTTTTACAATTCTAAATTGAAAATTCACATCGCTACCATTCTAAACTTGACAAATGTAACACTTTATGAAACTATTATTACCTGAAGTATGAATTTGCCCAGTGCTCAGGTGCCAAGTCCTTGAAAAAATCATGTGCTCGTTGTTTACCCTCCTCTTTTAATTTTGCAAGCTTTTCATGGAACCCTACCACAGTTGGCTCGTAAGCACAATCACCCAAACTACTTACTAGGTGATCCCTGAATCCATTATCAATTCCTTTCATTCGGTCTCTTAAATTGCTCTTCAAGTGTTGTAAACAATAACCGTGATGAGCCGATGGGAACACCTTCGGCATAGCTTCTAACAGACCAAGATTACGATTTGAAATAAACGTAATCTGGCGCTTACCATCAACAACCTTCCCAAGTTCATGCAAGAACCACGACCAATTCACCGTGGTCTCCGAATCAACAATCGCAAATGCAACAGGAAACAGACCTACAATACAACACCAATACGCAACTGTTCATAATATAAACAAAACAGGTCATGTGAATGATTATATCTACATTTTCCTATTACTATTGTTATTTCTGGATTCAAGTTCATAACCATCAGTGATGTGAACATTCACATTAGCGACCATTAACAATTCATTTCTGATTGTTCAGTCATTCATGATGTAAACATTCACAGTACTATTCATTAATGGATCAACTGACAGTAGTATACACTGATGTGAATGTGAATGTTCACGTTACTGTCATTAGCAAACACAGATGTATAATAATGTGAATGGATCAGTGTATAATAATGTGAATGTTTACATTACTGTCATTAGAAGACAAAGATGTGAACATTCACATCAGTGCATACTAATGTCAATGTTCACATTACTTATAATTTCTCAATCACTCATTTCTCCATACTATGCATGTCAATGTGAATGTTGACATAAATATTCAAGTAAAAAAAAGACTAACCATTGTTTCCGTCTTTCGCCGTTGCCGCAAGTAACTGACCTTTGTACTTTCCTTTGAGGAATGTTCCATCCAAGAATAATAAAGGCCGACAAGAATTGAACCCAGAAATACACGCAGCAAATGACACAAAGAAACGGCAAAACTGTTGACTACTCGCATCATAGTCAATATTGACATAACTCCCTGGATTGTACCGCATCACAGTATCCAAATACCACCGTAGCTGGTCAAATGATAATGAGTGATCTCCATGAATACCAGCCTTTGCTTTCTCCACACCACCAACCATACGACATGGTAACTAACATCTAGCCCATAATCCCTCTTCAAAATAGTTACCACATCACACGGCCGAGTCAACGGCTTGTCCCTCACAATTTCAGATATGGTACTCGACACCAAATCCGAACTAACTCGCGGATTCTTCGATGTTCGGACATCCGTACCACAAGTATGCACATCACTAAAACTCTTGATGTAGAAAAAATCATTTGCTCGTTGTGCTCTACAATGTATAGCCCACAAGCAGCCCCTCTTCTCCCACATCGCGCACACAGCAGTAACTCTTGTTGTCTTGTTCTTCACATATGTAAACTGAAACCCACATTGGATGGCATACTTACACAAAACGTCACGAAATTCTTGTGCACCTCCAACAAACCGTTGTCCCACATGCGTAATACCATTTGCCCAAAGGGCTGACAACAACACCTTCTCTTTATGGTGGCAAAATCTCCGTAGTGCATCAACTTCTTCCTCAACCCCCACACGCACCAATCCCAAACTACTTGACTGACCAATATCACTTTTCAACTCAACCACAACTTCTACATGTTGTACCCCCATTGATTTAGCAAGCAATAACATGTTCTGAAATTCTTCCTTATTGTCCAAATCACACTTATTAATCCCAGGTAGTTTACAGGACAATGAAATAGAACCAGCAGCCAACTCAACCCATTTCTCACACAAACACTCCACCAAACGAGAATAACACATTGCGCGGGCAACATTTATTACAGTTGTACTGCAACCATATGTACACACCAACAGCATAAAGGTATCCATCTCCTGTAAAAACACAAAAACACAACAATGAACAGTAATAAAAATCGATATGAAATTTCACATTGTGCAAAAAATAGATGACCACGTGTACAGTTCAAGTGCTAAATCCATACTTCACAATACGAAGATGTGAACATTCACATTGTTATTAACAAGATGTCAACATTAAGCAAACATCAAAGTAAAATAAGAACATCAACAAATCTTCACATAATATTAACAAGATGTGAACATTTACATTGACACATACACTCTGAATTATATCACACACACAGCGCGCCTCATTCAGCAAACATCAATTTAAAATGAGAACATCCACATTCTTCACATGTTCCACATTAACAAAATGTGAACATTCACATTGATATACATACCAATAATGAAATCATCCACAGAGAGCCTCATTATGCATACATCAAAGTAAAATGAGCACTACATTAATCAAAATCGACATGAAATTCACATTGTGCAAAAAAAAAAATGACTACGTGTATAGTTCAAGTGCTAAATCCATAATTCACAATACGAAGATGTGAACATTCACATTGATATTAACAAGATGCCAACAATGCAAACATCAAAGTAAATTGACAACATTAACAATCTTCACATAATATTAACAAAATGTGAACATTTACATTCACACATACACTCTGAATTACCTTCACATAATATTAACAAAATGTGAACATTCACATTGATACTATACTGATAATCAAATAATCCACAGAGAGCCTCATTACACATATATCCAAGTAAATTGAAAACTACACATTCTTCACATAATATGAATGAACCCCTCCACAGGAACAAGTAAAATGCATATAATTGAAAAACCAGAGCATCCAAATCATATCAATGGAAAAACAGAGCATCTGATCCATCATACGAATGAAACCATAAACTGAACATGTATTCATAACCAAATTGATACTAACCTTAATCATGCAATCCTACAATCATCCAGAAAGTCGAAAACAAATGATTTGAACTACTTACAGTCTGGAAAATGTGACAGCCGAACAACTTCCTCTTCGTCGTCTTCACTCGGAAACCACAGAAGCAGACTACAACAGCAAGAATGAAACCCTAGCACAACCAATCCTTGGAACGAGCATGCAAAACATAAACGTATCTCTCGGAATTGGATTGATGATGAAAAGCGTAAAAAAAAAAACTGTCAAACTGAATGAGCGAATAATCAGCGAAGACACAGCCACGTAATACGTATTAACACTGTACATATATATATATATATATATATAGGGGCAAAAGTCCACGTTAATATATTAAATTAGAAAATGGACCTTATGGAATAACAAGAAAAGTTTATGGACTAATTAGGTTATCATAATCCTTTGTGGACCTAATGGGTTATAACAACTCTAGAATGGATTTATCAATAAAAATCCCTAAAAATAATTCTATTGGCTAACAAAGTAATTATAGATTAAAAAACAAAAAACCATCTAAAATTTTGAATTATAAATTCCTAAAATCTCTCCCCCAATATTTTCTCTTTCCTAAAAAAAAAAAAAAAAAAAAAGTAACTATACATTAAAAAAGCATTACACATTAAAAAAAAAAAAAAAAAATTTTTTATTGATAAATTTTATTTGGAAATTCAATAATTTTAGAATAAGAGTTTGAAACTTCTAGAAGGTTTCTCCTTCAAAACTCTCTTTATAAGATTCATTTTATATAACTGAAACAATTCACTTTTTTTTTTCTTTTTTTTTTTTTCCTGATGTGGGATTGTAACATTTTATATAAGTAAAACAACTCACTTTTTCTTTCTTTTCTCGATATAAGATTATAATTATTTTAAAGTTAAATATTATGAAAATTTTAAAATCTTATAGAAAATTATTTTTAAAATCAAAATGTCTATGTGGAATTGTAAAATAAAAATTAAATAGAAGCTAACCAATGGAGATTTTCTTAATTGTTTAAAATTAAGAAAATCCAAAAAATAAGTATGAGATATTGATCATAGGACTTCTCACTAAAAATCTCATTTTGCTTATATAAATGGGAGCATCAAATTCACTTTATGTAACTGAAACAATTCACTTTTTTTTTTTTTTGGATGTGGATTGTAAAATAAAAGGTAAATGAAAGTTAGCCAACGAGAATTTTCTTAATTGTTTAAAATTAAATAATTTTAGAATAAGGATTTGGAGCTCTTAAAAGACTTCTCCCTTATATAATATATAGATAGATAGTGAAACAAACTTTACTTTTTCTTCTTCTCCCGATGTGGGATTTAAAATAAATTGATTTATATTATTTGTTGAACTATTATACCCATATGTCTATTGTTGATATATATTATATAGAAAAATGATATACACATTTCTTTTTTATTGCTACCTCTATTTGGTAGTTACCATTATTCACGTTTTTCTTTTTGATTAATTTCATTCACATTTGCGGTATTGTTTTATTGTGCTAGGGTTGCAAAACTCTTTATTTGGTAAGGTTTAGAAACTCTAGTTTACACATGCTGGTGAAATAATATTATATTCTTCCATTGTTGCGGTGAAATTTTGTGTTCCTCTATTGTCACTTTGAATTCAAAGTTCTGTATTCGTCCATTGTTACTCTGTGTTCAAAATTCTATATTTTTCCATTGTTGTAATTCAAAGCTCTGTTTATGTCCCGTCAATTTTGTTACAAACATATTCTTCAAATGTGGGTTTGGTTTGATTTGGATTAATAGAATGGTAAAATTGCATAGATTGTTAATGATAGTGATAATGATAAAAATGAGAACGTGGTGATATATATATATATATATATATATATATGAGTGATTGGGTTTTTTTTTTTTGATTTCTAATTCTATTGCTGCTATTGTTTTTATTTTTTTGTCAATCAGTATAAATGTTCACATTTCACATTATTTGAAAGTCTGAGAAATAAGTGTTGGAATATATATGAACATAATTATATATTTTGCAGGATGTAAATATTCACATATCATTGGTTATTTGTTATTATACTTATTATTTGAACAATCATTTTTTGTTACTATTAAATAATTCAAATATTTTTTTTTTCTTTCAATTTTGTTTCATGTTGCAGTGTGAATGTTCACATTGGTATGAATTTAGCTTTTCTAAGGTTAATTGTATGTTAATTATAAATTGTGAACATCCACATTGTGTTTTAGTATGAGTTTATTTTTTTTTGAAGTTAGTTGTATTTTATTATTATTTTTACTATACTTATTGGTTGAACAATCATTTTTGTTACCATTAAACAATTGAAATAATCAATTTTTACTTTTTTCAATTTTATTTTATGCTTTCACGTTACAATGTGAATGTTCACATTTGTATGAGTTGTTCTTTTTTTTTTTTTTTTTAACTAGTTGTATATTAATTGTAAATTGTGAATATTTACATTATATTTTGGTATAAATTTTATTTTTTTGAAAGTTAATTGTATGTTTGTTTTTTTTGTTACTATACTTGTTAGTTGAACAACCATTTTTGTTACCATTGAACAATTGAAATAGTCAATTTTTACTTTTTTTAATTTTGTTTTATGTTTTCACGTTGTAATGTAAATGTTTACATTGGTATGAGTTATTTTTTTAAGGCTAGTTGTGTTAATTATAAATTGTGAACATTCACATTGTATTTTGGTATGAATTTTTTTTTTCGAAGGTTAATTATATGTTTGTTGTTTATTATGAACATTCACATTGTACTTTAGTATGTATTTTGTTTTTTTGTTATTTATTGTGAACATTCACATTGTATTTTGATTTCATTCAGATTTTTTGTTACGTTATTTTTAAAATTTTCAAATTATAAAAATGTTCAAAATTCATAATTTGATATTTTCTCCATGGAATACGGGAGAGATTTTCTCCTTAGAATAAGGGAGAGATTTTCTCCATGGAATAAAGGATAAATTTTCTCTTTAGAATGAAGGAAAGATTTTCTCCATAAAATGATGGATTATTGTTATGTATTAGTTTCAAAATAAAAACATGTGCAAAAAATTAGAAAGAAGGATTTGGTCATATTACATTAAATAGGACTTAATAGAATACTCAAAAAGAATATGGATTAGATGGAATAAAATAGTTAGAAAGAGGATTTATCAAAAAATAACAACCAAAAAAAAAAAAAAAACACAAATCTTATCTCATAACAAAGTAATTATATATTTAAAAAGAAAAACATTATAAATTAAAAAGAATGTAAAACCATAATTGTTAATTTTTATAATTTTAAAAATATTTAAAAATAGTATTATTGGCTAACAAAGTAACTATAGATTAAAAAAACAAAACTAAAATTGCTAATTCTTGTAGTTTTAAAAATATTTAAAAATAATACTGAGAGGGGAGATTTGCGCGGTAGTACGGCCGAGCTACGATAACGCCGATTAAGGGGCAATTGAGGAACTGCACGGCGCCGAGCAGACCCCTCCTCTTGCGCGGCCGGAGAGGTCGACCGACCAGACTCGAACCAATGCCTGGCCGAGCTGTGACGCGGCCTGATGCGCAGCTGTGTCTGGTGACCGATCTAAGAGCAGCCCAGACCAGACTTGAGACGCGGTTAGCGCAGGCATGCGCCTAACCAATCAGCCGAGATAGGCGACTTTCTTGTGATCAAGAATGTAGAACGGAGGAAGTCCAGCGTGCTGCACGGCCGGTCAGCCAGGAGGGACCGGCCACGAATAGCTCGGCCGTGGGCATCACCCTTTGACCCTTTTTGCCTAGGTACAGGCCGGCGACACCTTGTTCGGTTGTGCGCTTGTGGTGACCATTCTCCACAAGCGATAGGTCGGTCGTGGTACTCCGGTTAAGGGTGCCACCTGGGCCAATGGCGTGAGGGAGAGGACATCTGCTCCACGCACACCTCAATACCGTTGGACAGTTCTGTGTGTACTGGTGGCAGGACTAAGCCTTTACACGCGTAAGGTGGCGAGAGGCGAGCACTGCCACCTGTCCAGGGAAGGACAACAGAGGTAGTGCGCACACAATCTTGGGGCTGCATGGCCAGCCTAGAAATATGGAAGAAGACGAACGTTAGAGGTATGCGAATTCACTCCTCCACAAACACTTTCTCTCTCTAATAGCCTTCTTCTTCCTCAAGTGGTCTGACTTGATCGTCGGAGGGTCTATCCAGCACACCACCGCCGGGCAGCTCACCATTTCTGTGTCGCAGGATCTGACGCCTTCACGAGAAGCTTGACGTCCAAGGAGTACGGAAAGCAGAGGATATTTCGCCCCCTTACAATTGGCGCCGTCTGTGGGAAATCTTTGATACTCAACCCTTGTTCTTCAAGCCTTTTCAACCATTTCCATGGCCAACAATGACGAAGTTCCGCTGTCCGTCGTCGATGGCGTCACTCCAGAGTATGTCCGAAGGAGAAAAGGCCCCCCGAATGTTCCAGCCATGGCGGGCCTGGAAACTTCTTCGCGAGGAGCGCGAGACAAACGTGGGAGGAGTTCAGATCGCTCGCAGAGCCTAGAAGGCCGCCGACGCCGGGGGGAGTCCTGTACGCAACGCCTGGAGCACAAACTCAAAGACCAAGACGCCCTCATTCGCAAGATGGCGGCGGAGATGGAGCTGCTGAAGCGCTAGATAAAGGGGAAGGGTGTTGTTGGAGAGGGCAACCTCAGTGAGCGCACCCCCTCATCTCGTTCTAGCAGTCGCCGCCAGAGGATGACTCACTCTATCTCCGTCACCCGAAACTATGGGGTTGGAGATTCCGAACAAAGAGAAGGCAGGTCCCTCTCTCGCGACAGCACTTACCACCCCTCACGCCCGACGCCAACGTCGCGATCCTCTTTCTCCACACGTTCCAGGGACTTGAGGGATGTGTTGGAGGAGAGGGCGCGCCGTCGGGAGGCTCAGAGAGTGCCGGCATTACAGAGGTTGAGCGCTCCAGTTCGTTGTAGTGAAGAAGTGGTAATGCCACCTCCCAGAGTGATGGCCCCTGCGCTGGAGGACAAAGAGCTGGCGCGACTTACAGCCACGCCGTTGTCCCCAGAGATTGAGAGCACGCCACTCCCTGCCGGATTCCACCAGCCAAAGTTCACTTTGTACGACGGCAAGACGGATCCGTACATGCATGTGAGTCATTACCGGCAAGTGATGGCTGGCCACCGGCGAAACGACGCCTTGATGTACCTCATATTCCCAGCAAGCTTGGGAGAGCTGGGTTTGAAGTGGTTCGAAAGGCTCCCGGAGGGAAGTATTGAGGGGTGGCAGTAACTAGCGGAAGCCTTCGTCACCAGATTCAAAACCAACACTCGAACGCCGAAGGAGGTCGACCATCTCCTGGGCGTCAAAATGGAGTCTGGATGTTCGTTGAAGGCATACAATGCGAAGTACTGGGAAACTTACAACGAGATCCTCGACTACCCTACCAATCTGGCGATCACTCAGTACAAACGGGGTCTCCCAGTCGAACATAGGCTGCGAGATTCACTCACGATGCACCAACCCACAACCATGGAGTCTCTGATGCAATGGATCAACGAGCACATTCGCGTGGAGGATGATACTGCCTCCGCGACCGAGAAGGGTAATCCGGTCGTGGCGGACAGAAAGGTGGCAGGAAAAGTTCACTCGGTCGGGCAGGAGGATAACCACCCAAGCGACTGGTCAAAAGATCAACGCCGTGGACCAAACCACGATGACCGAAACAAGGGTCGCAGAAACGACCGAGCAGACGCACCCCGCGACACAGAGGAAGATGCCAAGAGAAAACTGAAGGCGCGGACGGGAATTACCACGGTCTTCAAAATTCCCATCTACCATATTTTGAGCGAGATCCGAGGTGAGCCTTTTGTCTGTTGGCCGGCCAAGTTAGGAAGTGCGCAGCGAGGCTTCAACCCGAAATATCGCTGCACCTTCCATGAAGAATGGGGGCACCGGACAGAGGACTGCTTGCCGCTCAAACAGCACTTGGAGGAGTTGGTGGTGGCGGGGCATCTTGACCAATACATAGATGGGGGCGTCAAGGCCACGCCAACTGGACAAACCGAGCCTAACGGCCTGGCCGCCCTAGAAGCGGCCCCGCAAGGTGTAATCAACGTCATCCATGGCATCATTGAGCCAGCAAGGGTCTGCGAGCTTAGAGGGATGATCAAGAAGGCCGAGCACATGAGGGAAGTGCTCTCTGTACAGCCCGCCGTAAAGAAGGGAAAGACCGAAGAGAGGGACATCCTTTCGTTCTCGACCAAAGACTTGGAAAGGGTTCAGATGCTGCACAATGATGCCTTGGTGGTGACTCTGCGCGTCAAAGACTTTGATATCAAGAGAATCTTGATCGACCAGGGGAGTTCAGTCGAAATTATGTATTATGACGCGTTCAAACAAATGAAGTTAGAAGACAAGGACTTGGCCCCTGCAACGTCTCCTTTGGTTGGCTTCAACTCACAACCGGAGTGGCCAATCGGAAAGATTATTTTGCCGGTCAAAGCGGGTTCGGTAGTAAAGAAAGTAGAGTTCTGGGTGCTCAAAGTTCCATCCACTTACAACTTGATCTTAGGGAGGGGCTGGCTGCACGCCATGCAAGCGGTTGCTTCGACCTTCCACCAAGTCATGCGCTTTCCGGCATCAAACGGACAAATAGAGGAAGTTTGGGGAGACCAGGTGATGGCAAAACAATGCTTTGTGGCGGTAAATGGCAGCCGAGCAGCTAAAGGGTTTGTCCAGATGATCGAGGGGCTCGAGGGAAAGGAGGTCCTTGAAGACGTGGGAAGAAAGGCCGAGGAAAAATCGGTCGAAGATCTGGTGGAAGTGCGCATTGACGAAAACGATCCAACTAAATTCTTCCTCCTGGGATCTTCTTTGTCTAGCGCCGAGCGCACGGATTATGTCGACTTCTTGGTTTCCAATTTGGAAGCCTTTGCCTGGACGCCTTACGATGCCTGGCGTCGACCCGAACTTCATTTGTCATCAGTTGAATGTCTTCCCCAACGCGCGCCCAGTCATTGAAAGGATGCGCCGTTCAGCCCTGCACCATGCTAAAGTGGTGGCAGAGGAAGTGAAGAATTTGTTGGAGGCCGGGGCAATAGAAGAAGTGCAATACCCTCGGTGGATATGCAACACGGTGGTTGTTCCCAAGAAAAATGGCAAGTGGCGAGTCTGCGTTGACTACAAGACCGTCAACCGGGCTTGTCCTAAGGATAGCTTTCCCCTCCCTCGAATTGACCAGCTGGTGGACTTAACCGCTGGCCATCAGAGGTTTAGCTTCCTGGATGCATATCGCGGCTACCACCAGATAGCCATGTATGAGTCGGACAGAGAGATCACGTCGTTCACCACCCCTAGAGGCTTGTACTGCTATAAGGTCATGCCGTTCGGACTGAAGAACGCTGGGGCAACCTTTCAGCGTATGGTGACAAAGATGTTCACTCCCCTCTTGGGCCGAAGTATGGAAGCCTATATCGACGATATGGTGGTGAAGAGTAGGGAGAAGTCCCAACACCTCACTGACCTAGCAGAAATGTTCGCCATACTTAAGCACCACAAGCTTTGTTTGAACGCCTCCAAATGCGCCTTCGGAGTTGGCACCGGGAAGTTCCTTGGTTTTTTGGTCACAAACCGAGGAATCGAACCTGACCCATCTCAAATCAAGGCGATACAAGAATTGGAGCGCCCAAACTCCCCGAAGGACGTGCAGCATCTTGCCGGGATGGCAGCCGCGCTGAACAGATTTATTAGCCGGTCTTCGGATCGTTGCAGCCCTTCTTGAAGACTTTGAAGGCTAAGTTCTTCTGGGATGACGAGTGTGACCGCGCATTGGCGGATCTAAAGGCGTACCTCTCCTCAGCCCCTATTTTGGTAACACCTCAACCGGGCGAAGAGTTGTATATCTACTTGGCGGTCTCTCAACATGCGGTGAGCGCCGTCTTGGTTCGCGCAGAAGGTGTCCAACACTTGCCCATCTTCTATGTGAGTAAGACTTTGCTCCCGGCCGAGACGAGGTATCTCTCTTTGGAAAAATTGGCGTTGGCCCTGATGATGGCGTCAAGGAAGCTGGCACACTATTTTCATGCCCATACAATAGTTGTGCTGACCGAATTTCCACTTAAGGTGCTCTTTGAAAAGGCTGACTTCACTGGGAGGATTCTGAAATGGGCCGTGGAACTAGGCCAATACGACATCAAGTTCCGCCCGCGCACCGCAATCAAACCTCAAGCTCTTGCAGACTTTGTGGCGGAATTTGCCCCAGGAACGCATCTGGTGTGCCCGGTTGATTTGGCCGTTGCGGACTTAGCACGGCCCATGGCTCAGGCAATAGAAGCAAGTGTTAGTGCGCAAGAGGAGGAAGGGCGAAGAGCGACCGAGCCAGCAAAGACAAGTGACTTGTCGGAGGGCGGAATCAACCAAGACAAGAAAAGGGAACAGAATGAGCCGACCGGAGACTTGGAATTAAGAAGCTCCCAAAACCCTTCTGATTGCTGGAAGCTGTTCATTGGCAAGATGTGGAAACTCTTTGTCGATGGGGCATCCAACAGACATGGGACCGGGCTGGGCATCGTGCTGTCTTCTCCGGATGGACTGATCATCGAACAGGCAATTACGCTCGGCTTTCCAGCTTCCAATAACGAGGCCGAGTATGAGGCCCTACTTGCCAGACTAAGAAGCACGTTGAGAATGAAAGCCACAGCCCTTATGGTCTTCAGCGACTCCAAGATGGTGGTCAATCAAGTCTCAGGGGAGTATGAGGCCAGGGATGAAAGAATGGCCAAGTATCAGGCGCTGGTACGTGCAGAAATCAGGAAGTTCGATGCCATATGTAGCGCGTCCGCGGGGGACCTCGGCTACAGCTCGGACTCGATTTGTGTCGCGGTTCTAAATCTGAACCAAAGAGTCCAAATCCGGCAAATCGTTTTGAAGAAAAACAGATTTTTGAAAAAGTAGTGCCAAACATGGACTGCTTTGCCAGATTACAGAGTCGCCACCTAAATATTTTAAAATGGGAAATTTAGGAAACCCTGACTCGGTGCCGAAGGCCACATGTCCGTCATCACCAAAGTGGTCTTGGCTCGGGAGCTTGGGTACGATCGGGGAAGGTCAGCTATGAGCACCCCCTTTCGCCCGGTCCGAAGACCGGCCTCTACTAACCGTGATATCCGTTTTTGAAAACTTTATGCGTTCTTATTCCGGTTATTAACCTAGAATTACTATGTGATGCGCACAACACAAAAGTATAGACTAGATTGCCTAACTTGGAAATAAACATTGCATATCCGTTTTGTCTCGAAAAACGTGTTGGTTTTTGCTACCCGCAAGTAGGCTAAAATATGGATTTCAATGAGTTTTCCCAACTCAAGCAATCCAACCTCCACCCACAGGCATTCAAACAGTAATATCATATAAGCATTTAGCCGCATGGCAAGCATGCTGTCATGGCAAACATTCACACGCATGTGATATGCTAAAGCGTAAATACTTACATCGTACTCCGTGCCAAAACAATAACCCGATTAGCAAACATGCATGACCTAGTTCATGTTAAGTGGTTAATGCGACACAAGCATAGATGCAATCTAGAGTAGGCTCGGCTAACCCTAAACATGGCACATGAAATGCAACAACTATCACGTATTCAATTTTGGAATTGAAAGTACGATGCAGTTTGTATGATGTACCGAGCCCGATGCAT
>JAPPVO010000420.1:0-23722 GCA_030407325.1 Camellia japonica | reverse complement strand
TTTTTTGTGACGTTTTTAGCAACCAAATTGAATTTAGTTGCCAATTGTATGTTTTTGGCGACAAAATACGTGTTCGTCGCCAAAAAAATAATCATTAGCAACAAATATCTCAATTCGTCGCCAAAAATGGCGGGAGCGCTAAAAAAGTTTGGCGACGAAAATTAATATATGGCGACGAAAATGTTTGTCGCCAATTTAGACTTTTTGGCGACGGAATAAAATAGTCGCTGAAAGGTGAATGATATTTATGGCAACATAATAATTTTTGTCGCCAATAAATTTCTTGTCAAAACGACGTCGTTTGAATTTTTTTTTTTTTTTAATGACCGAATAAACAAGATTGACCTAAATAAGTCTTCTTCGTCTTCTCATTCCACAACCTGAAGCGGCACAACAGAGGAAGAGGTATGCTTCTCTCCTTCTTCGTCTCTCTTTCCCTCTCCTACTTGCTTTTTATTGTAGTGCTCTAATATTATATATAAGTGTCCCATTTTTTCCCCCTTTTCTATTTTAAGAAAAATACATAATAATTTCATTTACTTTTCTTACTCTTGTTACTTGATAGTTCTATACACTTGAATGGCATGATGATTTATTTATTTATAATAATGTATATGGTACTAAAGAAATTTTAAAATTAAAATATTAACAAAACATAATATATGGTACACACAAATTGGCCCGACCTGATCCTTTGTCTTACTATTACATCATTTCTGTTAACATGGCATTGTTAGCATGGTTCATCGATCTTAAGTGATTAGAACAAAACATAATATATAAATTTCAGTTGCTGAAATTTTTTTCTTTAATTATTGAGACTAATTTGTGTGTGTCGTTTGTAGGTATGTTGGACAGTTAACACAACAAACAAAAATCGTGTGTACGGGATCCAGAAAAATTTGATCCATTAAGGTACGAAGGCGGAGAAGCACCGGCACCATACACATACGTGCCGTTTGGAGGTGGGCTTAGACTTTGCCCTGGAAAAGAGTATGCTCGTTTAGTAGTGCTAACTTTCATCCACAATGTGGTCAAAAAGTTTAAATTGATAAAGATATAACAGATTCAGATGATGTATGTTAGTTACAGATTCAGATGATGTAACAGAATTTAACAGAGTTTGTTACAGAGTTGTTAAGAGGTGTGGTTAGTTTGTTTGTGTATGGTTAGTGTATGGTTAGTTAGTTAGTGCAGTAGTTAGTGCAGCTAGTTCTTTGTATATATATATACTGATGTAATACGTTTCTGGTTGTGATGAATGAATAGTTGGTAAAACTTCTTCATGGTATCAGAGCTTGAGAAGCTCCAACGAGCAACAATGGCGTCATCATCTACAACACCTCTGATTCCTTCAAATCTGAGTGTATTGCTCTCGAATCTCAGTTCACTTGTTACAGTGAAGTTAGATGGTACGAACTTCATTGTTTGGAAAGGCCAACTGCAGAATATCCTTAGAGCAACAGATCTGTTAAAAATTGTTGATGGCTCTTTTCCATGTCCTGATGAGAATATCCAGAATTCATCTGGTGTTGAAGTTCCGAATCCTGAAGCAGTTCAATGGAGGTTGTTAGATGCGCACCTGCTTAGTTGTGTTACAGCCACACTATCTCCTGCAATATTCACATCTGTGAATCATCTTCAAACCAGTGCTCAGGTTTGGCAATTTCTTAACAAAAGATTTACATCATTGTCTCGTTCACATATTCATCAACTCAAAAATAGACTGAATTCAATTTCAAAGAAGAATGAATCTATGGAGACCTATCTCCATCAGATTAAAAATCTTGTAGAGCAATTAAGTCTTGCATCTTCTACTGTTGATGATGAAGATGTGGTGCTCATTACATTAAATGGACTCCCGAGTGAGTATGATGCAATGAAGACAGCAATTCGCACTCGAGCGGAGAGTATTTCAATGACAGATCTGTCTTCTCTACTCTGTTCTGAAGCCTTACATATTGAAGCAAAGACTAAACAGCCATCTGACCTAACTGTTGCATATGCTACAGTCAAAGAACCTAATTCCTCAAGAGGTTTTCACACCTATCATGGTAGAGGTGGTTCACGAAATGCTTCTCGAGGAGGATTTTTCAGAGGAAATCGATATCAGTTTGGGAGATCAAACTCTACTTATGGTGGCAGATCCTCATATTTTCCAGGTCGCAGTAGGCCTAATTCTGGCTTAATCTGTCAGATTTGTGGAAAATCCAATCATTCGGCTTTGGAGTGTTGGCATCGGTTGGATGCTCAATTTCAACCATTGTCTCCATCATCTACCTCTCAGTCACAGACACACAGCAGTTCTTTTGCTCCTCATACATCTAGATTTGATCCTCATACATCTAGAGCTTTTGTTGCATCTGCTACTGATGAAGCCTCTCAATGTTCAAGTCCTTGGTTTCTGGATTCCGCTGCATCTGACCACATCACTCAGGATCTTCATCACCTGCATTCTTATCAGCCATATTCTAGTCCAGAACATGTCACCATTGGTAATGGCTCTTCTCTTCCCATTACTCATACTGGCCAAGGTATTTTACCTACTCCTCATCACTCTTTCCGGTTGAATAAGGTCTTGCGAGTCCCTAATATTTCTTCTAATCTTCTTTCTGTTTATCAACTAGCTAAAGATAACAATTGTTCTGTTATATTTGATCAGTCTTCTTTTTCCATTCAGGACAATCATTCCAAGGCCATTCTGCATAAAGGTTATCATGCTAATGGCCTGTATCACTTTCCTGTCCTGTCATCTCCTGTCTCACAATCTGCTTCTCATCATGCTTTCCATAGTTCTACTGTTAATGCTACTGCATCTGCTGATACTTGGCACAAGAGATTGGGGCATCCTTCTGCTTTTAAATTTCATTTACTGCAGAAGCACTTGTTCTTAAATAATACTAATAAGACTCCCATCTCATGTATTGATTGTGCTATGTCTAAATCTCATAGACTACCATTTAAACTGTCCAATTCTACTGTTAATCAACCTCTTGCTTTAATTCACACTGATGTTTGGGGACCCTTTTCTTGTGCTACCTCTGATTACAAATATTATGTTGTGTTTGTTGATGATTTTAGTCGTTTTACTTGGCTTTATCCCTTAGCTCAGAAGAGTGAGGTGTATGTCAAATTTACTGAGTTTAAAATGTTTGTTGAAAAACAATTTGGCTATCCTCTTAAAATTTTAAGATCTGATGGAGGTGGTGAATTTCAAAATCATTCTATGCATAACTTCATGACTACACATGGTATTCTTCATCAGTCTTCTTGTCCTCATACACCAGCCCAAAATGGTGTAGCAGAACGTAAGCATCTCCATATTACTGAAACTGCCATTGCTTTATTACATCAATCTGCCTTACCCCTTACTTACTGGTTTGATGCTGTGACTGCTGCTGATTCTTTGCCTTGTCCTCATCCCTTTTTGTATCGCAGTATTGTGGGTGGTCTTCAGTATCTTACTATTACTAGACCTGAGTTGTCCTATGCTGTCAATCAAGCTTGCCAGTTCATGCATTCTCCCACAGTTGGCCATTTCTCTGATGTCAAAAGAATTCTGCGCTACATTAAAGGCTCTTTATCTCATGGTCTTCTCTTCACTCCTAGCTCTTTTCAGCTTCATGCTTATACGGATTCCAATTGGGCTGGTGATCATATTGACAGACGTTCTACCTCTGGCTATTGTATCTTTTTGGGTGATAATCTCATCTCTTGGTCTTCCAAGAAACAGCCCACAGTTTCACGATCATCGACTGAGGCTGAATATCGTTCACTGGCTAATACCACTGCAGAACTCACTTGGCTTCAAATGTTGCTTCAAGATTTTTTCATCCCTCAATCTTCTCTTCCAGTTGTCTGGTGTGATAGTCAATCTGCCCTTGCTTTGGCTGCCAACCCTGTGTTTCATACCAGGTCTAAGCATATCGAAGTGGACTGCCACTTTGTTCGCGACAAGGTTCAAGCTCATAAATTGCTTTTGCGTCATGTTCCTACTGCCTCCCAGCTTGCTGATATTTTTACTAAACCGTTATCGACTTCTCGGTTTTCTTTTCTCACTTCCAAACTCAATGTTGCCTCTGCTCCTTGAGTTTGAGGGGGCCTGATAAAGATATAACAGATTCAGATGATGTATGTTAGTTACAGATTCAGATGATGTAACAGAATTTAACAGAGTTTGTTACAGAGTTGTTAAGAGGTGTGGTTAGTTTGTTTGTGTATGGTTAGTGTATGGTTAGTTAGTTAGTGCAGTAGTTAGTGCAACTAGTTCTTTGTATATATATATACTGATGTAATACGTTTCTGGTTGTGATGAATGAATAGTTGGTAAAACTTCTTCATAAATGAGAGGTACTTTTTTCCAAAGAAAAGGTTTAGGTGATATGATGCCAATGCCAGAAAAAGGCATTCCAATTCGCCTCCATCCCCATTAACTTTTAGAATAATGGTAAACAAATAAAATTTTCATAGAAAATATTTGTGATCTTTTGTGATTTATTTTTTATTTTTTATTTTTCCGAATCAAAGCATGCATTATTGTGACTTGAAATTATTAAAATGTTCTTATTATTTTATTTTGTATGAATCTTACGCATACAAATTATATGCGTAAAAAACTTTCCTAGTATTTATTCATGCATGTGATTGAACTTTTTTTTCCATTCAATTTGGACCTCGTTGATCCACCTGATACTATGAGTAATGCCATAACTCTTCTGCCATCTTAATTCACACAAACAGTATGACATATCAATTCTTAAAAGTGAAAATTTTGCTGTGATTCAAAAAAGCACCTCTATGGTCGATTTGGTACCTTCCACAAGGAAAAAAAAAAGAAAAAGAAAAAGAAAAAGAAAAAGAAAAAGAAAAAGAAAAAGAAAAAGAAAAAGAAAAGATGTGTGTTGAGACAAAGCTCACAAATAACATTTTTTCTTAAATTTGTTTAAATTAAGCCACAAATTTCTTCTTCTTCTTCTTCTTTTTCTTCTTCTTCTTTTTTTTTGGGTAAGAAAAAAGTTTAGGTGAGAGGGCGGCTGCAGCTGCAGCTGCAGCGAGAATTGAACCTAAGTCTTGAAAGCAAAGAGTCCGGTGCGCGTAAACTAATTCAAGATACCCTACATAACCCAAAAAAAAAAAAAAAAAGAAGAAGAATCTGATCCTTACCAACTCAACCAACCCTCGTTGGTAACCACAAATTTTTTCGCTAATGCTTTCAAATACATTAATTATTTCTTTTTCTTTAGACCCACTATATACACGTTGGATCTTAAACCTTATAAAGAACACTTGTGTATTATATAAAATGAACACACTTGCCTTACTCTATTGATGTGGTTATAATCCCGTTCAAAAAAAAAAAAAATTATTGATGTGGTTATAATGTACTTTGTACTATATTTTTCATCAATATAGTCTCTTTTTCTGCTGATCAAAAAAAATAATATATATATATATATAGAAGGTGAATGTAAAGAAAATTAGAGGTGTATTTAAAGTACCCCAATTTTTCTTCTAATTGTGCTAGGGTTAATAATGAAAAAATTAAAATAGAAATTATACAAAGGAAAATTCAAAGTATACAGAAGAAAAAAAAAATAAAATGCATAGTTTTGTTTTTGTATCTCAATTTTGAAAATTATATTATCAAATACATGTACATAACTGTGTCAACAAATGTCATCTTATTTTTATGATTTTTAACAAACGTATGCAGCCACTTATAATTGGCATTTTCATAAATGTAGTCTAATTGGAACAATTAACTTCGATCTGTTACCATTACCAGCATAAAAAAATTTAAAACAAATAAATTTACAATCTAAGCTGAATTTTAAAAAAAAATTCACGCTTTTGGTTAATTGGGTGACCAAATCTCATCATCATCCAAAACATCCTGCATGTTAAGCTTGCCTATTTCATTTTGCATTTGAAAATCTTAGTTTTTTTCATTTTGCATTTGTCTCTAAAAAAATGCACGATAATTGTATTTTTCAAAATAGATCATTCATTGATAAACACAATAAAATGAAAATGTTACAATTATCAAATCAACCTGATTTTTTTCATAGATAATAGATATAAAGAGCCTTATATCATGAATGGTTCAAATCATTAAAATGGGTTATGCGATGAGTCTCACAAACCCAAACATGACAGCCAAATTAAATTTGAACTCGAGAAAAACATAATCATTTTTAAATCATATTTTAAAACAAATTTTTTTTTATCACAATCTTAATTTATTATTATTATTATATTATTATTATTATTATATCACAATGCTAATAATAATGAGTCTTTCATGGCACTTATGAGTACTTACAAAAAAACATAAATTGGACAATAGCAAGGCAGAAAAAATCTAAAGCAGACGTGTCTATACTTATGAGTCTTATGAGTATCATATATATATATATATATATATATATATATATTTGTATAGCAGATGTGTCCATACAAATCTATAGTATTTTTGTATCACAATTTTTAAAAATTGTTATAAAACACTAACATATATTTGTGTCAATAAATGTCGACTTATGTTTCTGATGTTTGGCAAACGTTTGCAGTCCCTTATATTTAGGGTTTTCATAAATGTCGTTGAATTGTATGTGTAATTTCGCTCCATCATCATTGTCAACATAAAAAATGTAAAAATAAATAATCTAAATTAATTTTTTTAGAAAATCACTATTTTTGGCCGAGTGACCACATCCCATAATCGTTCCAAACCTAACGCATGTTAAGCATGCATATTCCATCGTCGCTCTAACCTGATTTGAAAGATACCATATCCATCCTAATTAGACAATAGAACCCGTTCTGCAAATAACTTAGAGAAAAAGAAAATCATGATGCACTTTTTATTCCTTTCAAAACATTTTTCAAGAATTTTACAAAATTTGAAACTATTTTTAAAATCATTGTTTTAAAATATATATTGTTATTAACACAATCTTAATACATTAATGAGTTTTTCCTAGCACTTATGAGTACTTATTAAAAAAAATTAAAAGGGACATCTTTATTGTGAAAAAAGCAAGCACAACAACACTAGTGAATGAGTACAAATAAAATGCAAGAATACTCAACCCAACCCAACCCAATCCAACCCAACCCAACAAAGGCTACTGAGATGAGAAGTAGTGGCATCAACAGAGATGAAGATGAAGATGAAGATGAAGATGAAGATCGAGTCATGAATTTTCATTGATGAAATCAACGGATAAGCGAGTTTACCAAAATATTGGTATGGATTACATATATGTAGTTTTACTTGATTTCTTTGATTGTGATTGATTTTGAAGATTTTTTTAATACTGAAATTGAACTAGATCATTCCAAGGGTTGATCAACTAACGATGATTGAGATCAAGAGTCTTTCTTATGCTTTCCCTCATTAGAGCATCTCTAATGGTGGTGTTAAAATTGGTTGTTAAAGTGTGTTATATGACAAAAAGTATAAAAAGTAAGATCCATTTGTGTTAAGTGTTTATTAGTTTAGAGAGTGGGTGTATGCTTTAATAATGTAGTTAAAATACGTGCTAAGTGAATAATATATATATATATATATATATATGCAACCAGTACGCTTCCTCTTATATCTTTCTCTCTTCTTCACTTTTTCCTTTTGAATAAATCATAAATACACCTTTTGAGCTTTGATTAAAATACGAATTGCCTCCTGTGGTTCTGGAAATTATATTTTACCCCCTGAGGTTTATAATTTCATAAGAAATCCCATTTTATTAATAAATCATCAAGTCAGTTAATAATTTTTAATAATATTATAAATATGTTTCAATTAATAATTAGGTAATTTTATTATTTTATAGGAGAACAATTATGAATTTCATTTTTTTTAGTTAATTCTGTTAAATAAAAAATTCTAATAATGGAGTATTTGTAATTTTTCAAATTATAGGGAGCAATTTATATTTTAAGCAAACCTCAAAGGGTGTATTTGTAATTTACCTTTTCTTTTTTTTACTCATTTTCTTTGTTCTGCTACACAACAGAACTCTGACAACTCTCTCTCTCCTACTCTCTCTTCCTCGCTCCTCTCTATCTTTTTACCAAGCTCGTTGCAGTTAGCAAATGGGTTAGCAAACTTGTTAACTAACAAGCATCTTAATAAAATCATTGGAGCATATTTTTCATTTATTTGTTAGTTAACTGTAGTTTTCTGGCACTAACCAGTGGGTTTGCAAGCGTAAAGATCATCTAGAGTGATTTCCTATAGTGATCTCCTATAGTAAAGAGAGGATGGCCAACATGTGTCTCACTCAGCCTCTAAGGGTTAAGATTCAAACTCACCAAAACAACGTCGTTTTGGTGAGTAAATTTTAAAAAAAAATTCAAATTTCTTTGAATTAGGGTTTCTTTTCAAGTCATTCCTAGGGAGAGTTTGAGAAAGAGAGAGAGAGAAGGGCTGAGAGAATGGGAGAGAAGGAGGAGGACATCGCCGCCCCACCCTGCCCCGTCCTACCCTTTCCTACTCCCAACGTACTGCCGCCGCCGACGCCCTACCCGCCATACTCCAACAGATTCAAGAAAAAAAAAACCATAGGTTCATCCTCCAAACTTAAAATATTAGGGTTTTAATTCAAAAAAATTAGTTTTTCTTTGAATGGTAATGGTAATGGTAATATAAGATTGTTTAATGTGTTGATTGAGAGATTCTTACCTGATTTATTTCAAATCTCTTCCACTTTATCCTACTGTTTATGGCTTTTTTTTCTGTATAAAATATATTTGGTAGGTTACCTTGAAATCTTTGGCTGCGTGTGTGAAGAAGAAAAAATAGGTGTAGATGTGCAGAAGCACTAACTGATAATTGTTTAACATATAGCACTGGCCAATGAAAGCAACAGTTCATACCCAAGAAAATAAAAAATAAAAAAACGGTGACTCAGTAACATTATTGGTCCCTCTTCTAATAGCATTTCTTGGGAGTAATTTCAATTTTTGAAAATTTTTAGAGACAAATTTAGATCATCCCAAACGACCCCTTAGACTGAAACATAATACACTACTCAAAATATAGCTATGCAAAGCTCAAATTTTGTTTTTGTCTTTGTCTCACTTTGGGATGCAAAAGGAGCTCATTATTGCTCACCATACAAGGGTCCACAAGATAGCTTCTACATATCCTACAATTAATTAGTTTTATTTATCATATTTAGAACCTTTATAATATGTTGTTATTTTAGGTACAAAAATGTCAACATCAAATGCATCTATGAGTGATACTAGTGAAATTTAGTTTAGAAATCAAAAATGTCGTTGCGAGGCGAGAGCAGCATTCGAAATTTCAGAGTCAACGGAAAATCCAAGGATGGTATACTTTGCTTGCCCTTTCAATAACACCAATGGATGTGATTTGTTTGAGTGGTGGATGTCTTTACATAAGTAGCGTCAATGGTTGAAGATGCTAAGGGAGGAAAGTGACGAAAATTATAATATCAAGCCTTTGGTCAACGAACTCATTGTATCTAATGGTGAGCTGGAAGAGATGATTACAAAGTGTAGGAAAGAAAGTAAACAAATGGTTGTAGAGATTAGAGAACTTCGAGAAAAGTTGTACTACGCCATTGTAATAATAGTATTGATTGGATTTGAACTTCTTCTTTTGTTGTTTAAATATTAAGTGTAAATTAAGTTGGTTTTGGACTTGGACTACTCTATTGTAAATTAAGTTTTTGGATTATCTAAAATGTATAGTGCAGCAGCATCGACATGAAGAATGTTGCTGCTACATGGATTAAAACTAATGTCTTTAGTTCTCTAATTCTAATGTGTTTTTATGTAACGCCCTCAAAATAAACCCATAATAGATACAATATTAACATGCATTATTAAAAGAAATAAAATATTATTCCATTCATCAGAGTATTCTTAAAAGAAAGACATTACATGTAACATCAAACGTAAATGCCCTATAGGCTTACATCTTTCCAAGTCAACACTTGGACACAAAATGTGAGTACTAACTCAACTACAAATTAAGCCCTTGGCTTGAGTGTTTACATGTAATATCAAATAAAATAAATAACAACTAAACTAAATAGAGTCTTCAACTCCTACTCCTTCCAAGCTAAGTCCTTGGAGGTAGCATATCTCTTGAACCTGAAAATGATGTTCCCGTATAGGGTGAGCCACAGCCCAGTGGAAATATACTAAACCAAATATAAGCATTGAATAAAACAATAGCATTTAATAGATGGTTAACACAAATATCCATTTCATCAACATACAGTTTCATGACATGTTTCACTTTCCATTTATATCAAATGTGGCTCAGAACCTGGCCAAACTATAACAGTGAATTAAATATCACATTAATGTTACTTCCATTATCAACAAAACAAATGAGACTAAGGCTCATGCCAAAACACTTCCATACTTCCAAATTGATACACATTTTAGTGCTGTATCAACAACATGTAAAAACACTTCAAATCAATAAGCACACATATAGTGATGCTAATGGAGTTCATCCCCTATCTCCTCCCAAACAAAATGCGGTTTAGAGGTCCATCCCCTATCTTCCCCTAAACCGTGGAGTACATCCCCTATCTCCTCCCAAACAAAATGCATATGCAACACACAATCAATACACGTAATTTCTGTATTAATTCAACAGTCAAAATCAATGACTTAACCAATGTGATTAGTTTCAGTTTTCCCTAATCCACATGCAATGTCTACAACAATCACGACTATCCTCCACCGATAGCCCAAAACAGTTATTTCTAAACAGGAAATAAATGTATCAACAAATGTAAATTTAACATTTTCATAGGTGAGTAATTAAACTAACCAACTACACCATTAAATCACTAATTTTCCCAATTCCATGAATTCAACTAAATTCCCCGATTTTCCTTAAATTAATTACACAAATGAATTTATTAAATAACTAGGGTTTTTCCCAAAATTACCAAATAACCCCCAACATATCAAACTACCAAAGCTTAGAACAAAACTTATAATATGGAGTAGGAAATCCCTACCTCGAAGCGAAGAACTCGAATAGAGAAGATGACGGAAATCCAAAGTGCTCCAAACCCAAGATTGTTCAGATTAAAAGGAAGCCCTCGACTCACTCTATCTTTTTAATAAAGAGCCTAGGGTAGAAACACCCTAAAAATAGATGAAACCTAAGAGAGAAGGTGAGTAGAGGGAGAGAAAACTCGAAACTAGGGTTTTAGGATCAAAAGAATGTAAAAAAAACGTTTTAAAAACCGCTGCTGCGTATTTATACCCGACAGGCTCGCTCGAGCGAAGGATTGGTCGCTCGAGCGACCAGACACAAAAAAGACTCGCTCGAGCGAAGAAAGTCTCGCTCGAGCCAAGAATGCAATGCTTCAGGTCTGCAACCCAGAAGCACGCTCGAGCGACAGAATGCTCGCTCGAGCGAAGAACTCGAAACTCGCTCGAGCCAACAAATACAGCTCTCAGGTCTATACTAGACGCAATTGGTCGCTCGAGCGAAGAATCCCTGGCTCGAGCGAAGGACCAAAATCAAGAGCTCGCTCGAGCGACAACCTCCTCGCTCGAGCGAAGGTCTAAAATCTAGACAGCAACACTTGGTTTCTAAACCCAACCCACCTGTAACAAACCTGCCCAATACATCCTATAACTCAAGAATAAGGAATTTAAAGGACAGCGACCGCAATAGTATAACAACGGAATCTACGGAACATAAGTCCGGATACAACAACCGAATGGGAAAAGACCGGGGTTGCTATATTTTATTTGTGTTAATTTTGGTGTGGTTTTCGGGTTGATGTAAACAGAAAGTCGTGTCTATGAGATATAGAATTCTTAGGGATGTAGAAAAAGATTGGTTCATCTTGCCCTGATTTGTTTCATTTTTATCTTTGTGAATTGTACATTTGCATCTCCTTGAATGGTGAATATACAATCCAGGACCTGTCTGCTCTATAATTTGTTGAATTCTTGCTAAAATAGAGTTTATTTGGTCCTCTTTGAATTGTATACTACACTCTATTTTGAATGCTGATTCCCCCCCCCCCCCTCTTCTCCATGGAAGTTCTCTTTGTATGAACCTAGCAACAACATTTTCATGCAAAATTCCAGGAAAAAGAAGACAGTTGCATTGTGATTTGAATTTAAGAAGATAGCTGTATTGCAAAATTCCAAGAAGAAGAAGACAACATTCTAGCAACATTCTAGATCCATGAAAAAAACAAGAGACATTTAATAGCAACATTCCAGCAAAAATTGTAGATCCATCAGAATTTTCAGCAACATTGCAGCAAAATTTTCAGCAACATTCTAGAATTTTCAGCAACATTTCAACTGCATTGTGATTTCAAAACAAAGAAAAAAAAACAACTTAAAAGCAACATTCCAGCAAAAATTGTAGATCCATCAAAATTTTTAGCAAAATTTTCAACAACATTGCAGCAAAATTTTTAGCAACATTCTAGAATTTTCAGCAACATTTTTAGCTGCATTGTGATTTCAAAACAAGAGAAAAATAACTAAACCTTGACCCCAAAGAAGAAGAAAAAATTTCCACATGGCAAGTTTTCAATATTACATACACGAATACCATATCCAACAATATATATATAAAATAAAATTTAAACTCTAAAATTTTAAAGTGTATCCACATGATCATGCCCATGACCACATTCATGCCCATGCCCACTCCCACTCCCACTCACACTCACACTTCCACTCCCATGCCCATGTAGTACCTAAAAAAAAAGAAAAAAGAAAATAGACTTATATCAAAGGAATCATAAAATAAAATGGAACTTAAAATGAATGACAAAATGAAGGAGGAAAGTTGAAAAATAAATTATTTGACTACATGCAGGACTATTCGAGCCTTGCGAGTCATAACCGCTTGCATTGTTAAGCAATGCTTGATAGCTTCCATGCATGGAATACATTGACGGCATTGAAAAAGGCATATTACTTGGCTGCAACAATAACAACCACATATCAATTTCAAATAGTAATAGTGACATACAAATAGACATAGTAAAATAAATATTAAATTAATTTACATCATAGGTGGGATACATAAATTGAGATGAAGAAACATTAACTTGAGAAACACTCGTTGAGAATGAAGAAGGAAGTTGAGGGGCACTTATTGAAAATAAAGGAGCCGATTGAGGAATACTCACCAAAAACAAGGAAGGTGGTTGAGGAATACTCACCGAAAATAAGGGAGATAGTTGAGGAGGTTGAGGAGCAACTGACATGGGAGGTTGAGAAGCATTATATGGATTTGTTTTATTTTTCTTTGCCAATACAAGCTCCAAACCACCTTTTGTCCACCTTCTTCCCTTGCTAGTGCATTCTCTTTTCTTGAGTCCCTTTGCTTGAACTGCATTTGTATCCGCTACAGCATCCACTTCAAAGCGTTCGGGGCATGTGTTGGAAGGGCTTTCTTGTTCAATAGTATCTCAAAAAAGGCATATTGAATTTTGCGCTTAACATGCTTTCAATGATTACAATTAATTCATCCACTTTTTCTACCGTCAAGTTATATGTTTCCTTACTTTCAGAAGCTCTATAGGCTATTGCTCTGAATATTGCCATCAATTATCTATAGCATGAAGTTTGATGCAATTTTACATCAACCTTAATATCATGCTTACACCTATCGTTTACATTTTCAACTCTTGCTTTTTTAGTCCATCTCTTGAGAATATATTGTGAAAGAATCTCTTTGAACTTGAGGGTGTCTCTAAGGATCTTCAAACAATGACTACACAAAATGCCCTTCATTTCAAACTTCCTACAATTGCAAGTCAATGAACCATCACACTCCACTCTCACCTTTCTTACATTTACACCATCACTATCAAGAACTGTATACACGGTACTCTCACCATCATGTTCAATTTCTTCAATGTTTACTTCAAGGGACTTGACATACTTATCCTGAAATTTTGTACAAATTTTATTGTGTAAACATCTACAACTTGCTCCATCATCTTCCCTTTTATATTCACCCTTGGCAACTTTTGGCATAGAGCATATTCGGCTTGTAACTCTTTGTACCTCTTCTCACAAAGAACTCGATCAAAATGCATGAAAAATTGCATTACGTTATGATCAGACTGAGTGAAATCCTTTAACAAAGCATTAAAGGATTCACTAAGTTGGGTGCTACTCATGCCCTCACCCCATGCATTTCTAACAAATGGTCAACCCCATTTTTCCTTGACCCCATATGTTAACTTCAACTAATGATTATCTCGCACTTCATACTTGTCAAGCATTTTCTCTCATTTTAACGTAAACTCTTCTTCATCCTCAATGTCGTACATAAATTTGGATAAAACATTCATCATTCCCTTATCCTTGACCTCCTTATCCTTGAAGATAGAATTGTTGGAACAATCTTCTGTATAAAATAAATAACTTGAAACCAAATCAAACAAATAAAAATAAATTACTTACATAATTCATTTACCGAAACTAATAAGTACAAAATTGATCAAGTTGAGTGTGTGACACTCTATCCTTAAGATAGATTCCCCCGCCTTAGTGCTTATGGATAAATGGCGTCTATCTCCCAAGATACAATGATCTTTACACAGATTGTAGTAACACTCCAAACAATCTGTACAGCGAACTAGAACCTGTGTTCTATACTCTCTGAAATTATTGTCCAAAACTAATATAAAGAGAATTTATGCAAGAGATCAAAACTGGAAGGAAAACAAGAGAATTTCGGATTCAACAAACTGTTAGAATAATTGTAGTATTTATAGGCAAATTGGTGAGCTTTAGGAAAGGCCGAACAGGTACTTTTCGAAATGAACAGATCTAATTTCGAATTGAACAGGTGCAGAAAGAAATTCAAATCTGTTTGAATATGTCTGGAAGAAACCGAATCTGTTTGGTGCAAACTATTAATCTATTTGAACCTGCTAGATCGGATGAAGCACTGTTTTGGACAGAAATTGAATTCAAATTTTGTGCAAAATTTGAATTCATTTCATTCAGAAAAAATAATTTTCCCACAAAATTTTTTTGGAAAAAATTCAAATAATTTTTTTCAAAAAAATAACTATTAGTACCGACCCGACCTCCGACCCACAACCCACACCCGCACTCGACACGGCTCGGCCGGTAGGACGGACGGACGACGCACGCGCGTGTCTGGTGGTTTGAGCCAAAGCCCACTTTATCCATAACTCCTCCCTTCTACAAACTTGAGGTGCCCCTTAGGGCCTAACCTAAGTTTGTCCACCTAGAGCTTATATACTCACAATTTTTTTTTTTTTCAAGTTTCAATGTAGGACAATCCATTTTAAGGAAACCCATATTTTACTTCTTTAATTGTCCATTCCACGAACCCGAAAACGACGTCAACTTCCCATTCACTCATAAATGGTTTTGACGAATTGTCTTCACCGTATCGTTTTCTATGCGACAAGGAACACGTCACCTCTTTGGTCCTACCCCAAAAGACGTTTGGGACCCACTCAAATTTAAGCTCAAAGTTGGCCCAAAATAAGCCTATAAAAACCATAATTCCAACAATCCCTCATATGAATGGAATTTGATGGAGAGAAAATGCAACAGCATGATCTAATTATAGAGAGTACAGAAATTGAAAATATTTTGCAAAGGATAAGTAGCTTTTGGCTTTGAACCTTCCCTTGTGAGACACTATCGAATTTACTAGCTAACCAGTGAACATGATGTCTTGAATTGTTCAGCCAT
This sequence comes from Camellia japonica, assembly GCA_030407325.1. Classification (NCBI taxonomy): domain Eukaryota; kingdom Viridiplantae; phylum Streptophyta; class Magnoliopsida; order Ericales; family Theaceae; genus Camellia; species Camellia japonica. The sequence goes on along the minus strand of JAPPVO010000420.1, from coordinate 7,996 downwards.
TTGTGTAAACCAAGACAATAGAACTCACATAGTACATTACCAAACACGGTTTAGTTCTCATTATTGTGTTCATTTTGGCCCTGAATAACCTGGTCTTTCATGAGTGCTCTAGAGAATTGTAGCCCTTCACAAATCTCATTGAACCGGCCCAGTTCACACTCATATAGGTGATTCTTATGAAGAGTATCCCGCTATACTCCACTAGGTATTCCTATATATAAGAATCATTAAAAGTATTACTTAACCTAAAATGCTACAGACATCACTATTTTATCATAGAAATGGGTAGGAGTTTCACTCCCCATTGATCCTTGTGAGTCATACACAACTCGGTTGTCCCTTTGAACCTAGATCTTGGGATCTCCAATGAACTAGGTTGGGTTGCCGTTGTGGTAACTCTTTATTTAATAGGCTTAAGTCTCATTCCCCTCGATGAATTCTTAACTAACTCTCTTGCAACCCTTTCGTTAGTGGATCCGCTATGTTGTCTTTAGACTTTACATATTCAATGGAAATAACTCCATTAGAGAGTAGTAGTTGTCTCATGTATCGACGATGAATATGTGCGCTTATGTGTTTGACTCTGCTCTGTGCTATCTATTACTGATTGACTATCATAATGTATGCATACAGCAAGCACTCGTTTTGGCCACATTAGAATATGTTCAAAGAGGTGATGAAGCCATTCTGCTTCTTCCTCAGCTTTATCTAAAGCTATAAATTCTGATTCCATAGTAGACCTAGCAATGCAAGTCTGTTTGGAAGATTTCCAAGAGTAAAGATGTAACAACCCTCGTACTGATTACCGAATAACCACTGAATTATATACTGATTACTGCTAAATTGAATTGCATATTGCATCTGTTTGATTGATTGATTATCTGTTTGTGTTCATGTGTATAAACTGCTAATTGAAGGCCTTATCGGCGGCCGAATTAGGAACCGTTTAGAGTTTTGAGATCAGTAGAATATTTGTGATTTTATGGAATATTTATCTGAAAATTTATTAGGAATGATTAAACTAGATTAATTAAGCCAATTGAAGAGTTTAACTTAATTACCAAATTGCCATGTGAGTGGCCTCTTTGTTTATTATCATTGGAGGGCCTTATTACACTTAACAAACAATTGCTCAGCCCCTATTCTTGCATTCCAACCGACCAAACTTAGAGAGAATGAAGGAGAAGAGAGAATTTAGCTCATTTGTGGAACTTGCTTGGAGATTGCTTAGAAATTGAAGTATAATTCGCATAATCTAGCTTCCTTCCTTGAAATTGAGACTTAGGTAAGTGACTTCATCTCCATCTTGCTGTCTTTGAGCCTCATTTTGCATGGTTCATGCCCAATTAGAGAGCTAGGCCATGATTTAGTGCAAATGTTGAATTGAACCTTAATTGTTTCATGCATGTTGAGTTTGGTGATTTTTGAAGTTGAATTCATGATAGATTGTACATGCATGCTCATGTTTCTATTAAAGTCCATGTTTTCATTTTGTTTTCCAACTATTGAGCTCATTAGAGCAAGGATTGAAGCTTGAATTTGGTTTAAAGCTCATGCATTGCATGTTTTGAAATTGTTCTTGATATGGGTTTGAATGTTGGCTTTAGTTGACTCACCTTTGGCCCTTGCATGTACAAATTGAGCTTTAAAACTTGTTGTACTATGAGTTTGAAATGTTTTCCTAGAATTTGGGCCTAAGAGGTTGAGTTTTGGGTTGTTGAATGCTTGGTTCGAACTTGGGAGACAAATCTGGAAATTCCAGATTTGGCTTCCTCGCTCGAGCGAAGGATTCCTCGCTCGAGCGAGCACCTGTATTCAGGGCTCCGCTCGAGCGAGCATCGAGCGTGGTATCGCGCGTAAAAATCGAGCAACCAGTACTTTTACTGTTCATCAGACCGCTCGAGCAAAGGATTGTTCGATCGAGCGAAGCCTTTGATTTTGGAAGCTCGCTCGAGCGAAGGAAGGCTCGCTCGAGCGAAGCGCCTATTTTCAGCAACTTTTGAAAAATGCCTTCCAACTGCATTTTTGCATCCTCATCTCATCCTAGGCATTCTTAGGCCTAGTTTAAGACATCTTAATGAGGATTTAGACGTAGAACCACACCGAGGAAATTTAGGGATTTAATTATCATCCTTCCCGACTGTGAAACTTAGTGTGTGTTCTATTTGTTAACTGTTTAGGGTTGGCTCTCGGGGACGCGCTCTAGCTGCTATTAGCCCAATCTCTGTGAGTAACAACTGTGTAAAGATATGTTCAAAATGACTATCTTTTGAATACTGAACTGAACTGTTTACTGCACTGGTATTATTTACTGAATGAATGTACGTCCTTTATTTCTGAACTATACTGTGGCATCCTTAGCACCTACTGTTATTGTTATTGTTACAGAGATCTCTGTCGGTTCCCTTGTGGAACCATACTGTTTACTGAATGACTGGCCATCATTACTGTTCGGTCTTTAAGACCTATTGTACTGTTATGCTAATGGATGTACCACATATGACTGTATAACTGTTCTGATTGAAAGACTGAAATACTGTTTAATGAACCGTTTTCATTACTGTAAGGACATTACATTCTTAACCTCTTTATACATTATGTTATTCACTGGGCTTTAGCTCACTGTTTATATATATGTAGGTTCTCAGCAGCCAGACCAGAGCTAGGAGCGTGGGTTGGTCCCCAGTTTTGTCAAGCCAGCCTATGTGCCTCACCGTGAGGTTCCAAGCCTGTTATGCTAAGGCTTATGGGTGTTTTAGTACTCCCCTTTTTGTACTGCCTCACTGTTTGTATTGACTGAACGGATTGTATAGAATGAATGTTTACTGTACTGTTATCGAGGGATTAGGTCCCCTTACTGAATGTTGTATATGATTGTACCGACCGTACTGTTTTGAACTGTATGAATGCATGAAAATGTTTTTGGCATACAGATTTACACAGCTCAATGGACACTAGTTACTTATTGTATTGGCTTCCGCCAGGCCCTGTACTCTGTTTAACTGTGTTACTGTTCAGCAGGCCTTCGGTAATCTCGGATTACTGGCCGTTACGGTGCTAAACCCATAGGGCCGGGTTTGGGTCGTGACAGAGTGGTATCAGAGCGATACTTAACCACGAGTTATACCGCACACACGTATCCAAATGAGCTATAGGGTGTCCTAGAAAAGCAATTAGGGCATCTCACGAATTTGAAAAGTGTGTGCTTATGACTGACTGATTAAGTGTTAAAATGTTAAACCGCTTATAATGATAACTGTTATAACTGCTTATGATTGAGACTGTTATAACTGTTTATAGAAAAATGGATAATGCAAATGCTGCTAATGAACCTGAATCATCTGAGGCTAGAATGGCCAGACTTGAACTAATGATGGGACTGATAATTGAAAGACTAGATCAACAACAGAATCAGCAACCCCCACCTCCTCCTCCGGTACAGCCAGACCAAAATGTGAACGTGCAAAATGTGAATGCAAATGAGGGGGATATTATTGCTCTTACCCAGAAGTTCAGCAAGTTGAAACCGCCATCCTTTCAGGGAGGCCTTGAACCATTGAAGGCTGAAGCTTGGGTACTTGAAACAGAGAAATTATTTGAAGTGTTTCTGTGTTTCGAAGCCAACAAAGTACTGTTAGCAACCTTCACCCTTCAAGAAGAGCAAGAAGGTGGTGGATGTTGACCCGCGATGCGAATGCTATTATGACTTGGGCTCAGTTCAAGGAGTCCTTCTTTGAAAAGTACTTTCCCCAGTGCATCCGAGACAGAAAAGTAACGGAGTTTGAACAACTGAGACAGGGCAGAATGTCTGTTGCCGAGTATGAGAAGAAATTCACCGAACTTGCTAGGTATGCACCACATATGGTGGACACCGATTATAAGAAGGCCAGAAGGTTTGAGGGAGGCCTTAGTGTTGCTATACAGGACCGAATAAATGTTTTGAAACTACCGACTTTTGTGGGTGTTCTCGACCGGGCGTTGATGGCCGAGACGAATATTGCAGCAGTGAAACAATCTGAAACACCAACAACTGAGTGGCAAGGTAAAAGGCAGGGTTTCAAATTCAAGAAAGGCAAGCATAACCCAGCAACCAAGAAACAGAATACGGGGCCGACGACTAGCCCCAGCCAAGGGAGTGGATTTACTCCACCCTGCTCCATATGTGGCAACAAGCACAAAGGGGTTTGCTATCAGATTTCGGGAGCTTGTTTCAGATGTGGCAAGGTGGGCCACCGAATTAAAGACTGCCCTTCTGCTCCACCAGTTAGTGGTAAAGCTACACCGAACGCAACAGCATCAAATGTGGCACCAAAGCCTAACCCCAAAGCTACCGGGAAAGAGCCTATGAGGCAGGGCCGAGTGTTTGCCCTAGTACCGGGAGACGTGCAAAACACTGAGACTGTGGTGTCAGGTATCCTCTCTATCTGTGCTCAAAATGCATATGTGTTGATTGATTCGGGGTCTACACATTCGTATGTATCGTATGCTTTTTCGCATAAATTGAATAGACCCTTAGAACCCATGAACTATCTGCTAGCTGTATCATCACCTGTTGGGGGATCCATGACATGTGCATATATGTATCCTTCCTGTGAGATTATGTTGGGGATATGCATCTATTTATTGATTTACTGCCATTGAATATTGATCACTTTGATGTAATATTGGGGATGGATTGGTTACAAAGTATCATGCCACTATAGACTGTGTAACAAAACAAGTAGTTTTCCGTCCACCGGGTTTGCCTGAATTTGTGTTTAATGGGAGTGGAGTAGTACCTCCTCCGTATCTGATTTCTTCTGTGAAAGCTGTTAAACTAATTAGAAAGGGATGTAAAGGATATCTGTGTTCTGTATTGACTGTGTCTACTGATGATAGTAAAAGTGTTAAAACTGATGTGAATTGTATTCCTATAGTCAGAGAATTCCCAGATGTGTTTCCAATGATCTACCAGGGGATTTAATTGACAGGGAGATTGAATTTACCGTTGATGTGGTTCCGGGTACACAACCATGTCTAAAGCTCCTTACAGAATGGCTCCAACTGAACTGAAGGAATTGAAAGTACAATTGCAGGAACTATTAGACAAGAAGTTTATTAGACCCAGTACTTCACCGTGGGGTGCACCTGTTTTGTTTGTGAAGAAGAAAGATGGCTCACTGAGACTATGCATTGACTACCGTGAATTGAACAAGGTAACTGTGAAAAATAAATACCCATTGCCACGTATCGATGATTTATTTGATCAGTTACGGGGTGCACAAGTGTTTTCCAAGATTGATCTCAGATCGGGATACCACCAACTGAAAGTTAAACCAGAGGATATTGATAAGACTGCTTTTAGAACAAGGTATGGACATTATGAATTTTTAGTCATGCCATTCGGAGTCACGAATGCCCCTGCTGCATTTATGGACCTTATGAACAGAATTTTTAAACCATACCTTGATGATTTCATTGTGGTATTTATTGATGACATACTGATTTATTCTAAGACTGTTGAAGAACATGAACACCATCTGAGACTTGCCCTACAAACCTTAAGCGAACAGAAATTGTATGCTAAACTGTCTAAATGTGAATTTTGGCTTGATCATGTGATGTTTTTGGGGCATGTTATTAGCAAGGATGGAATTTCTGTTGATCCGCAGAAACGAAGCTGTAGTGAACTGGCCTAGACCAACGAATGTAACCGAAGTCCGAAGCTTTTTGGGATTGGCTGGTTATTACAGAAGATTTGTCAAAGATTTCTCCAAGATTGCCTTACCACTGACTCAGTTAACTCAGAAGGGGACATCATTTGACTGGACCGACCAGAGGGAATCAGCATTCCAAGAGTTGAAAACCCGACTTGTGACTGCACCGGTTCTGACTTTACCTTCAGGTACGGATGGTTACACTATTTTTAGTGATGCTTCTCATAAGGGTTTGGGATGTGTTTTAATGCAGAATGGGAGAGTTATTGCTTATGCTTCCCGACAGTTGAGACCGCATGAAAAGAATTACCCAACCCATGATCTTGAACTTGCTGCTGTGGTTTTTGCATTGAAAATTTGGCGTCACTATTTGTATAGGGCAACATGTGAAGTATACACCGACCACAAGAGCCTGAAGTATTTCTTCACCCAGAAAGAACTGAATATGAGACAGCGGAGATGGCTTGAATTGATAAAAGATTATGACCTACAGATTCTGTACCATCCGGGAAAAGCCAATACCGTTGCCGATGCTTTGAGCCGAAAATCGATTGGGAACTTAGCCTGTTTGCTGACTGGACAGAAAGAGTTGCTTTGTGACCTTGAAAAGTCTGAGATTGAAATTTTTTTGAAGGAACAAGGTGGAACCTTAGCTGCTATTTCTGCTCAACCAGCCTTGATTGAAGAGATTAAGGAAAAACAACAACTGGATGATTTCTTGAAAAAGGTTATTGAAGAAAAAGATTCTAAACCGAGACCGGGGTTCAAATTTGACAACAATGTACTGAAATTTCAAGATAGACTGTGTGTACCAAATGACACTGAATTGAAAAGAAGAGTTCTCCAAGAAGGCCACAGTTCGAAGTTTTCGATCCACCCGGGGAATACGAAAATGTACCAAGATCTGAAACAGAACTTCTGGTGGCCGGGAATGAAGAAAGAAATTGCCGACTTTGTGTCCAAGTGTCTTCATTGCCAACAAGTCAAAGCTGAACATCAACGACCTGCCGGATTACTGCAACCCTTACCCATACCAGAGTGGAAATGGGAGCACATCACGATGGATTTTATCGTTGGATTACCTCGCTCCAGGAAAGGTATGGATTCTATTTGGGTTATTGTTGATAGACTGACCAAATCTGCTCACTTCTTACCTGTCAAGACAATTTATAATGCGGACAAACTGGCTGTTATCTATATTGACGAAATTGTTAGATTGCACGGAGTGCCTGTGTCTATTGTTTCTGACAGGGATTCGAAGTTTACATCGAGGTTCTGGCAAAGCCTACAGACTGCATTGGGTACTGAATTGAGGCTGAGTAGTGCCTATCATCCTCAGACGGATGGACAGTCAGAAAGAACCATCCAACTTTGGAGGATCTACTGAGAATGTGTGTCCTTGATTTCCAAGGAACTGGAAAGTCATTTGCCATTGGCTGAATTCGCCTACAATAACAGCTACCATTCGAGTATTGGTATGGGCCTTTTGAGGCATTGTATGGCAGAAAGTGCAGATCTCCAATTTGTTGGGCAGAAGTTGGAGATGGGCCTTTGCTTGGGCCCGAGATTGTGTATGAAACGACTGAAAAGATAAAACTGATACACAGCAAAGACTGAAAACTGCACAGAGTAGACAGAAGAGTTATGCGGATGTCAGAAGACGGCAGAGAATATGAAGTGGGTGATCACGTTTTTGTGAAAGTGACACCAATGAAAGGCCAGACTCGTTTTGGAGTCAAAGGCAAGTTAGCACCGCGGTATGTCGGACCGTATCAGATTATTGAGAAAATCAATCCGGTGGCGTATCAAGTCTGCACTTCCTCCTGAAATGGAGCATATGCATAATGTCTTCACATTTCGATGTTGAGAGATTATCTCCGGGATCCTTTCCATGTGATTGAGCCTACTCGAGTAGTGTTGAGTGACGACACACTTACGAGGAACGGCCTATACAGATTGTAAACCGACGGATCAAGAAACTGAGAAACAAAGAGATCCCGCTAGTGAAAGTCGACTGGCAGAACCATGGTGGTGTGTATGCCACTTGGGAAAGGGAAGATGACATGGCTAGAAGATACCCAGAACTGTTTCCACTGAACCCTGTTTTCTTCCAAACTGAAGGTAACTCGAGTTTAGAGGACTAAACTCCTTATAAGAAGGGGAGACTGTAACAACCTCGTACTGATTACCGAATAACCACTGAATTATATACTGATTACTGCTAAATTGAATTGCATATTGCATCTGTTTGATTGATTGATTATCTGTTTGTGTTCATGTGTATAAACTGCTAATTGAAG
>JAPPVO010000419.1:0-19500 GCA_030407325.1 Camellia japonica | reverse complement strand
CAGGGCCACGGCCGCGACTCTGAGACTTCTGAACGAGCACAAAGTGCAAACATCACCGAGCGCTCAACCGGTGACGTATGAGTCTTAAGGTCGGTCAAAAAATGGGGTGTCTACAGTTGGGGTTATTTGAATTGGGACAATGCATTGATTGTTTGTTTTAAGCCCACTAGATAGTGACAAAACCATTGTTTTCTAAGCCCACCCGAGGGTGGCAAATCCATGTCTTAGCCTACCTGCGGGTAGCACCATCAAACCATTTTCAAACAAACAAACATGAAATGTTTTGTTCCAATTCAGGCGACTCAGTCTATACTTGTATGCTGTGCGCATCACATAGTAACCTAGGCTAATAACCGGAATAAGAGCATACAATGTTTTCAAAATAGATATCATGGTTAGTAGAGGCCGATCTTGACGGGGCGAGCGGGGGTGCTCACGAAGTGACCTTCCCCAATCGTACCCAAGTTCCCGAGCCGAGGCAACTTTGGTAATGACGGACACGTAGTCCATGTCAGGGCACTTTCCTAAATTTCAAAAATAAAATATTTAGGTGGCGACTCTGTATCTGGCAAAGTAGTCCATGTTTGGCACTTCTTTTCAAAAAATCTATTTTCTAAAACGACTTGCCGGATTTGGACTCTTTGGTTCAAGATTAAGAACCGTGACATTTGAGTCCTTGAACTGTAGTAGCCGCGAGCGAACGGAACGGGGGAGTCGCACCCTCCCGGGGCGTTCGGGACGTCTACAGTTTCTGGCGACTCCGCTGGGGATTTAGAGAACTTGACTCGAACTCGTGATATCTTGTTTTGACTACACTTGTGTGTTTCTTTGCATTGCATTTGCATTGGTGCGCCTAGGACACCGTGTTTGCCATCTGCTATTCCTGAACGGTTTGCCGGAGGCTTGTCTTGTCAAGGCATGACCATAAGGCTGACCGGTTATGGGCTCTGCCAGTATGGGAACACAAACCCGGTTTTACCGGGGCACCCTTTTTGACCATTCGACCTAGTGCATATTCGGATCCATAGTGACCATTCCAAACTAGGACAGGTTGCTTACCCGATATAGGTTGTTTGAAACCGCTGTGCGTAGTAGTGAAACCCTAGTTCCTGACAAAATAGGACAGGAAACCCTACCCCAACATAGGGGTGTTTTGGCTCTCACTTATCTGTTTGTTGCTTGTTAGAGTGCGTCTCTACAGGGAATGCATGTATCAGTTTATGAGTTTGGGCATCAGGCCTGCGGGCACCGGTTCAGTATTTGGGATTCAGTTTACCTGAGGGTATCAGTTTGCAGGACAGAGATTTGGGCAGAATTCAGTAGGGGGCACACTCATTCAACTATGCTCGTATCTGTTCAGATGAAATCAGGCTGAGATGCTGTCTGTTTTCTCTTTTGCTAGGTAGTCTGGGAACCATAGCTTCAGAGGGCTCCAATATCCCCCGGGTACACCGAACTTGTGTTGATAGACTTTGTCGGGTCAGAGATTCAGTTCAAGGGCAATCAGTGTTCCTTTACCAGAGGCAGGGTGAAAAGGCCAGTCAGACACAAACATCAGTATATAGCAGCTACCAGCTCAGTGGTCTTTGAACAGTCGGGTTGAGATTTTCGAGCCTATTGCAGACATAGATATACCGGTTGCTCAGTTAGATCAGTACAATATGTCGGGTCTGGAAGAGATGGTGCGCCAACTCCACCATGATAGTATGAAAGCCATGCAGCAAGACACTGCCCGCCAAGTGGAATTCGCCAATCAACAGGCCGTGGTCATAACCCAGCAGGCGGAGCTAATTACCCGGCTACAGCAGCAAGCTGGAGCATCAGCCTCACATCAAGCTCCTCCTCCACCAAGGGTTCGATACCCGAGAGAAACACCAAATGTCCAGGCAGATACGGACATTCCAGTCGGGCCAGCTCGCCCCCGGTTCTACCCAGCTATCTAAAACACTCACCAACCTACCAGACTCCCCCTTTGAGTTTGAGACGGACCCCACAGCATTGAAAGTGAGCAAGCTTGAGAAATTGTTCAAAAAGTCTCAGGGGCCCACTCTATTCCTGATATAGAGGATGGTTACACCGACTCAGTGGTAACATTACCGGAGCGGTTAAAATGCCAATATCGATCGGTTCGATGGCTCTGAAGACCCAATGGTGCACCTCCAACTGTTTTTTGATATCTTGAGGCCAATGGGTTTGACCACAGCCCAGAAATTGTCACTATTCGGCCGAACCTTGTCTGGGATGGCCGCAATCTGGTATGCAAAATTGGAAAACTCTGTGAAACAGAACTGGGAAGAGCTGGCTGAGGCCTTTAGTGCTCAATACTCTTAAACAACACAGATTGAGAGGTCACAACTCGTGATCTTGAAGTCACCCGCCAAGAGCCAAAGGAGGGTTTCTCAGAGTTCGTGACGAGATGGAGAGCAAAGGCCTCAATGATGACTACAAGGCCTTCCGACAAAGATCAGATCAGGATGATTGTTCGGAATCTGCATGGCAAGTTGCTGCAAAAGATGGTCGTTCTACCTCTGTTTACCTTTCCAGCCCTTCATGAAATGGGGGTTCAAATCGAGGATGCCATCAAACAAGGGATCTTTGCAGAAGATAATGAGCCTTTGAAGAGGAATGTTGCTCGCAGTTCCAATGCTACTACTGATGGTAGCACAACTGCGAAATGCTCAGAAGTAGACACTATCACCACTTCCCTCAATGACAAAAACCAACCACTTCAACTCGACCCCAAGCCCGAAAATTCCATCCTCTTTACATGAGTCTCTCCCAAGCTTTGAAAAAGCTGCAAAAGAAGGGCACCTAGAACTCCTAGAACCCCAACCCCTTCCAAACCCTCTTCCAACAAGATACGACCCAGCTAAATACTGTGCCTACCATCAACAGCACGGTCATGATACGAACCGTTGCATCCGCCTCCGTCATAAGATTCAGGATCTTATTGATGAAGAGACCCTAGCTCCACCAAAAGGACCTCAGGTTAGTACTGACCCGTCACCCCTACATCTCAACCTCATCCATGTACTGTCGTCCACCTACGACCCCAGCATATACATCACCCCAGCCCATCTACCCAAGCCTGAGGTGTTCATTCCAGAAAGCATGGACTTATGCATGATGGATGCACCTGGACCCCAATCATCTCAAACCCGTGAGCCCACTACTTCTGAGCTGAAGAGAATGATCGAAGATCTTCAGAGAACCGTGACAGATCTGGCCTCCGAGACATTGGCTCCGTCATCGACCACAGCACATGCTAAGAGTTTCACGACAAAAGGTTTCCCAATCTTGGAACGGGCTGTATTTGAGGAATGCCAATCCCTTGGCAAAGTGGAGGCGAGTGGAAAGAACAAGGCAGGGGCGGGCATGGATCCCCATGAACATCTTATGTTTGCTGTTGAGGCTTTGAAAGCCGAGGGACTGAACAAAGAGCAAGTCCTCGCAGTAGTTGTTGCAAAAATTGTGGATGACACTTTCGCTACTCAAGTTGGGGGCAGTCTGAATCAAGAGGAAAATCGGGAGGAAAAGGGCTGTCGTACCAGAAATGATCCTGTTAGCTCTAATCCTCCACTCAGAAGAGATCAGCAAACCAGGCCAGCACCTGCCAGTCCCTTTGCGGGTGCGCCCAGCAAAAATCCACAAGCCTTGAAGTACCAACCTCGAGGTCAAAGGGTCTTCCATGCCCTCCACATGCCTTTGTCCAAAGCTTTCCAAATCCTTGTAGGACAAGGCCATCTCAAACCCCTTGAGCCTCGGCCTCTCCCGAACCCTCTTCCGGCTACACATGATGCTGCCCAGTATTGTGCCTTCCATCAACAAACCGGTCATGGCACTGACAATTGCTTTCGTCTTCGCCACGAAGTGCAAGATTTGATTGACGACGGGGTCATGTCGCGCTAAGCTCTGCAAAGTCTATCGGCACTGGGTCAGTGAACTTGGGGATATATGTGATTATGTGATCGAGGGATGAACCACCTGCGGATGGCGCTCAGATTACTCCAGCTGTGGTGGATGGCATGCACTGTTTTGAGCAATGTACAAGTGCTGTTAATTTTGCATTCTGACTTGGGTATTGGGTCAGTCTTGTTGTTTTGTTTTGAGTCTGCCCTTTTGTTTTGAGTTAGTCTTTTTGTTTGGGTCTGTCTTGTTGTATCGAGTCAGTCCTATTGTACAGGAGTCGGGTGATTCCGGGGGGGGGGTATTATTTTGGGCGTCACCATTTTGTTTCGCGTTTGTCTTTTTGTTTTGTTTTGAGTCTGTTTCTGCCAGGGAGCCAGTTATGCCAACAGATTTTGAATGAAACAGCAGTGAATTTTCACGCTCTCACATTTGCTTCTGCCGTGTGCTAGTTGTGCCGGGATTTGAATGAAATGGCAGTGCATTCCACCTGCTCTCTTGTGCCTTGAAGTCATTGTAATGACCTGAGTTTTTCGAAACCTTTTGAACACTGCGGTAAAAACAAAGAGGGAGGAATTCCTCGGATTTGCAAAACTTTGATCAAACTGAGAGAAAGAGAGGCGTGCTAAGCCCTTAATGAATGAAATCATGCTTGTTGGAGTGAGTACTGAGAAGGACCCTGGCTTGATCCAGACTGGTTTCACACTATCTTCAGCGCGAGCGATTTGTCGCTTTCTTAAAAATTTTCAAAAACAAAATGTTTTGCGCAGTCCTGCGAAGACCTGTGTGGAGTCGCTCTTGAGATTGTGCAGCCTAGGATCGCTCTCAGCCTCGAGACTCAACCCCTTTTGCTTCCAAACCTTGAACTTGAATTCAGAATGTTCAACGGTCAACTACAATGTGAGGCCTGTGTGGCCAGATTTGAAGCAGCCCTTGAACAAGAGGCCAGGAGAGTCGGATCAAGAAGATCGGATGATCAGAAGAAGCTTGCAAAGCTAGAACAGAAGTACCCTTCGACCTAGGGGCGAAAATGTCCGATGTGCTCGAAGAGCCGAAGATGGATCCTTCTGCAAATCGATACAACAGCCACTCTCTTGGATACAGATGGCTTCGAGATCCTAAAACCATTTGGCATGGACTTGTTACACTTTTACCCTTTGAGAGGCTCGCTGGGCCGAAAACCCGGAAGGGCGACCCAGGCAAAAGTTAGAGCAAGAAAAAGAAAAGAACAAAAAAAACAAAAAAAAAAAATGCAAAAAATATACAAAGAAAAGAAATGTGATGAAAAGAAAATGAAAAAATGCAAAAAAAAAAGAAGAAAAAGGAATGAAAAGAATAGAAAAAAAAGAAAAGAAAGAAGAACAAAGCTCGCAGGTCGAAAACCTGCAACGGGCGCCTTGGCAAAAGTTAGAGCCTAAAAAGGAGAGGTTAATACACGAGTGTACCTTAACCCCGAACTACGTAAGGCTTGATTCCCATGTTTGGGATACGTAGGCAACTTCATTCTGAAGTCCAGCCGTAAAACACTTCAATTTGATTGTGTCCATGCGATAGTTCTGGTCATCTTTGTCTTCTCTGTATCTGAGGATTTGGTTGTGTTCGTCACTCTGAGGACTGACTACAATGCGCCGCGGTGCTATCCAAACAAGGGGCAACTTTCCGTTGCCATTCAGTGTGATGCGGCGCCAGTCAAACAAGGGGCAACTTTCCGTTGCCATTCAATGCGTCGCGGTGCCGTTCAAACAAGGGGCAACTTTCCGTTGCCATGCAACTCTCTTCAAGCAAGGGGCAATTTTCCTTCGGATCTGAGGTTGTGCATCTCGAGAGTGGTTCTATGCTCGTTGAGCAGTGGCCGATTGCAAAAAACAGCTTTTGAGAATTTTTACTGAGGTTGACTATTTTCTCGAAAATCATTCTATCTTTTCCAAAACTGGACCCTTTCATGGACCCAAAAAAGGAAAATTTTCAGTGCTCATAGCCTAACTTGCATGATTTTAAATAAAAAATCGAACAAGCATGTTGATCTAACTCTCATTTTGGTCAAAACTGTTTTAGTGGAAAGCAAAAACAAAAAATGGTCGAAATAATGAACTAGGGGCACACAGTTGAGTCAGGTGTTCTGTCTTTTCCCCATTGTCAACATACTCGCCAGAAAGGGCACCCTACTCGCCAAGAAGGGCACTCTACCTGCCAAGAAGGGCACAATTGAAGTTAACGACAAAGGACTGAAAGCTCTCGTATCCTCCAAGCAACAAGGTGTCGAGCCAAGTGCGAAGCACGAACTGGAATGAGGCAAGATATTCCACTCCATCATCTGGACAGATCTTATCACGTCCAAACTCCCCAGCAAAGCATCATCAACCGATGCTAGCTGCAGATTTGCTACACACCCAGTTGTAGCGCAACCCCTCTGTGGGAGGAATTCACTAGCTGTGAGCGGAAGAAAGAAAGAAGAATCTAGCTGAGTGCTAGGGGCGAGAGCCTTCAACTTGCTGTTTATCCATCAACCACCCAGGGGAGGGATTGAAAAATGAGAGATTGAAGAATAGAGAGATGTGCGATGAGAGAAAAAGTGAGAAAAGAAAAGGGATTTTTCAGAAAAACAGAGCTTGAGGGCCGAGTGATGTGAGAACCACAAATGAGAAAAGGTGGGGAACACTACCCGGTGAAACAGGCTCCCTGTGCACGTCTGAGTGTCGTGTCTTTTTTATCTCGATTCTTGTTTTGAGTCGTTTCAAGTGTTACTCGATGTGTCTAGGTTGTGTGCCTTTATTTCCGTGTTGAGTCGTTTTGCTGTGTCCAGTCGTAGGCTCAATACCTGATCGAAAACTCATCTCTCAATTTCAAAAATAAAATCGTTTTGTGCTCCGAGTGCCGTGCCGTGCCGTTCTCCACATTTGTGCAAAACAGAATTTGTTCTTTCATAAAACCGCAGGGTTCAACCCAGGTCATGTGAGAACAGTAAAACCAGGACCTATCTGAAGCTGTGAAAGTTCCAGGCTGCAAAGCAAAAGAAAAGAGGGAGGAAATGTTGGGCATCTGAGATTGTTTCAACTTTGCAAGTTCCGTCATTGCATCCTGTATGTTCAAAATGAGCTGTGCGCCCGAAAAACGAGCTGTGTGCCCGGAAATATACTATGTGCCCAAATGAGCTGTGTGCCTGAAGAATGCGCTGTCTGCCCGAGATCTGCTGTGTGCCCAAGATGCGCTGTGTGCCCAAGATGAGCTGCGTGCCCGAAATGCGCTGTGTGCCCCAAAAGAGTTGTGTGCCCAGATTGAACAGAATTTTGTGTTGCGAGTTGCGCGCCTAACGAACAGAGTGTCGTGTTGTGAGCTGTGTGCCAAATGAATGGAATGCTATGTCGTAAGCTGTGTGCCAAGTCTTGCATTGTACACGCGTTTCATCGCACTTATTGCATTTATTTGCATCTTGTGTTATCTCTTATTGTTTATCCTTTTACGTTGAGCAGCGTTTAGGATCGTTGTCCCCGGGACTTAACTTAGGTTGTGTGGAACACGCTCCCGAGTTGTTTGACCTCTTCTCACGATTTCAGCGTGGTTAGAGTGTTCTTTCCTCACACGATTTCAGCGTGTTTGGAATTTATCCCAGGTTGCGTTGTAGACGCACTGGGCGGTTGTTTTGGACCTCCTCTCACGATTTCAGCGTGGTTTGAGTGTCGTTCCTTACGCGATTTCAGCGTGTTTGGAATCTATCTCAGGTTGTTTGTGTATGCACCTGGGCGGTTGTTTTTGGACCTCCTCTCACGATTTCAGCGTGGTTTGAGTGTCCGTTCCTTACGCGATTTCAGCGTGTTTGGATTTTATCTCAGGTTGTGTTGTGTATGCACCTGGGGGCGGTTGTTTTTGGACCTCCTCTCACGATTTCAGCGTGGTTTGAGTGTCCTGTTCCTTACGCGATTTCAGCGTGTTGGAATCTATCTCAGGTTGCGTTGTGTACGCACCTGGGCGGTTGTTTTGACCTCTTTCACGATTTCAGCGTGGTTAGAGTTTGGTTTTTCCTTACGCGATTTCAGCGTGTTTGGAATCTATCTCAGGTTGCGTTGTGTACGCACCTAGGCGGTTGTTTTGACCTCTTTCACGATTTCAGCGTGGTTAGAGTTTGGTTCTTTCCTTACGCGATTTCAGCGTGTTTGGAATCTATCTCAGGTTGCGTTGTGTACGCACCTGGGCGGTTGTTTTGACCTCTTTCACGATTTCAGCGTGGTTAGAGTTTGGTTCTCCTCACCGATTTCAGCGTGTTGGAATCTATCTCAGGTTGTGTTGTGTATGCACCTGGGGGTTGTTTTGGACCTCTTCTCACGATTTCAGCGTGGTTAGAGTGTTCTTTCCTCACACGATTTCAGGATGTTTGGAATTTATCTCAGGTTGTGTTGTGTATGCACCTGGGCGGTTGTTTTTGGACCTCCTCTCACGATTTCAGCGTGGTTGAGTGTCCCTTCCTTACGCGATTTCAGCGTGTTTGGAATCTATCTCAGGTTGTGTTGTGTATGCACCTGGGCGGTTGTTTTGGACCTCCTCTCACGATTTCAGCGTGGTTTGAGTGTCCCGTTCCTTACGCGATTTCAGCGTGTTTGGAATCTCTCTCAGGTTGTGTTGTGTATGCACCTGGGCGGTTGTCTTCGGACCTCTTCTCACGATTTCAGCGTGGTTAGAGTGTTCTTTTCCTCACACGATTTCAGCATTTTTGGATTTTATCCCAGGTTGCGTTGTAGACGTGCTGGGCAGTTGTTTTTGGACCTCTTTCACATTTCAGTGTGGTTAGAGTGTTCTTTTCCTCACACGATTTCAGCGTGTTTGGAATTTATCCCAGGTTGCGTTGTAGACGCGCTGGGCGGGCTGTTTTTGGACCTCCTCTCACGATTATCAGCGTGTTTGAGTGTCCCCTTCCTCACACGATTTTCAGCGTGTCTGGAATTTATCTTAGGTTGCGTGGAACGCGCCTGATTGGTTTTCTTTGTTCTCTCTCCTCTCACGAGTCCAGCGCGGGTTGGAGTATGTCACCATTTTGTATCTATTATACTCTCTGTTGCATCGCATCTATTATCTATTGCATCACATCTATACATCCATTGCATCATATCTTTTATTGACTGGTCTAGGAGACCTTAAATCCTCTAAAGGTGCAATTCCTTTGGTGTTTGTCGTGCCCGAACGACTTCCAGTGGTCTGGTATAGCCACCTGCCTGTGTTAGCGGTGAGTTCCTAGGAGACCAACTGAGACGGTGGAAACTAGAGTTCGAATGGCTTATGCCTAGAACGCAAAGGTTCGGGATTTCCGAGACTAAAGTCTGGTTTAAATACCCAGGGGTATATCCTCGGCTTGAAATCTGTATGGCAGCCCCATAGATTGAGATAGCATGTGTATGCGCCTCAATTCTGGATACTGAATCAACCTAGTCTGTCACCCTGTTGGAGAATAGGGAAAGCTGCGACCATAGTCAGGGAGGGAGAAAAGTAGTACTGTGGTTCAACCAAGAAGAAGCGGAAGATTCTCACATCAGCAAGGTAGGACATTGCCGAGGTAAGTCATTGCTAATTGCCCCTGTAAGGTACCTCCCTTTTCCTAGCTATCACATTGCATTTTAGCCACTACATTACAGTGCATTGCATGAATCCTCAATTTTCAAACCGGCTTCGCGTAGCGTGTAAGTCCAATCTTCAAACCGGCTTCGCGTATAGCGTATAAGTCCAATTATCAAACCGGCTTCGCGTAGCGTGTAAGTCCAATCTTCAAACCGGCTTCGCGTAGCGTATAAGTCCAATCTCTCAAACCGGCTTCGGTAGCGTATAATTCCAATATCAAACCGGCTTCGCGTAGCGTATAAGTCCAATCTTCAAACCGGCTTCGCGTAGCGTATAAGTCCAATTTCAAACGGCTTCGCGTAGCGTATAAGTCCAATTATCAAAATCTTCCTGCATATCATTTTGCATCCTGCCCCTGACCTACGCTGGTTTGATTCCTTGCAAAGGGATACGTAGGCAGCCTGCGGGCACAACCATTTATTTATCTATATTTTGTTTGTTTGTCCAAGTCTTCGGCCTTGTCAAAAATGGGTCGTCTCTGGGCTTGACATTCACTCCCGTCACTTCTTGACTTCCGAGTTCTGTCAAAGAGGGGCAACTGTAGACACCCCATTTTTGACCGTCCATAAGACTTGACGCGACTGATTGTTACATGGTGGAGAAAGTTGTGCAGGGGAAAGGTGCAATTTCTTCGGCAAAGAGAGAGGGAACAAATCCAAACTTCACGCCCCATTTTGGACCAAAGCTATTTTGAATGGTTTTAGACCTTAAAACCCTCTCTTTCAAACATTTTGAAATAAAGTTTCTGCGATGTTCCGAGGCTCGCCTTTTGTCAAACGTCGCGTTTTCGGTAAACCGAGCAAGGACAAAGTGGAAATGAACGAAAGAGAGATGAAATCTTTGAAAAATCTTTCAAAACACCTTACTTAGGGGTTTGAAGTTGAAGAAAAGAAGAGAAGAGGGAAGGAATCCAGTCGGGGGAGAAAAAGGGCATGATGAACTGTTAAGAGAGAGTCGAGCAGCCCTCGCCGAATCGGGCCTATTCATTTGGATACTTGGAATCAAGCTATGAGGCACAACCGTTGGAAATTTACTCCCGGGGCTTCATTTTGCAATCAAGAATCTCCTAAATCCATTTCCGGATAGGGGAAGATATCGTTGATTGAAGTAGGGTATCACTCCGGTTGGGGGAACTGACGCGCGGCTTCACGGAAACGGACATAACTTTTTCCACAGGAGGAATTTGATGCAAGGTTTGCGCCATTGGAAAGATAACTTCCGGGGGCTTCAATTTGGACACTTGAATGGCCACATTGGGACTTCCAATCACCCACCGGCCACTTTTCTTTCCGGCAGCCCACTTTTTCCTCCGAACTCCCGAACCCTCTTCTGTACCTTGTCTCGGTTTGCGAACCAGACTCAGTTTTCTCTGTTTCTCTTCCTGAGGGGAGGGAGAGGTCTCGTAGACCATCTCTCAGTGGCCGTGGGCTACATTCCGTGGCCGTAGGCCATTTTGCCCATTTCGGAGCCCGGTTTCTGGTTTTCGGAGCCGTCAGGCCGTGCGCCTCGGTTCGGGACCGCCTAACCATCTCCGATTCCTCCGGTTCTTGGCATGCATCTTATTTACTCCCTTTTGAGGGACACTGGCGTCCGAGAGACCCACTTCGTGGCCGAATGCCACTTTCGATGCTTAACAGCCTATTTTCGGGACCCCGAACTGCGTGTTTTGGCCCCCGAGCATTCGTTTTGCATCGGTTTTCGTTCATTTTTGGCAGGTACCTCTGTTTTATCACCAAGAAGGTCACTGAAGGATGGGAGGCCAGCAATTGTCTCAGCAACCAGTTATGCTCTTCCGGCGCCCTCCGACGCCCGTTTTTCTCACTTCCGAGCCAATGTTGACCACCCTAGGAGCATTTTCTTCAAGCCAAAACCACATATTTGTGTTGTACACACATGGGAGGATCCTAAAAACACATGGCCGGCCAATAATTCTTTGGTCCATTTTGAACCCTCTTTGAAAAGTGGCTTGTTGTTTCTCCTGTTTCAGAGTTGCCAATTTCCAACCACAGGGTCTTGTTCAGCACACATGGGAGGCCACCAATGTGTGGTGGCCGGCCAGCAATTCATTGTTTCATTTTTACCCCTTGGCCGGCCGGCCATAGGGGGTGGCCGGCCGGCCACCTGCAGCAAAAGTAGATGGCCGGCCATGCTCCTTGGGAGGTGTGTTTCACAGCTGTATAGCTGTATCTCCCAAAATATCTGATTTCGGGGGACTTAGATAGAGAGAGGGAACTTAATCCCAAGCCTCTACACTTTTGCCTTGACTTGCTCCTCCTTCCTTGCTTCCATACAAGCTCCAACACTCTCCTAGAAGGCTTAGAAAAACTTGCCTCAAGATACACACTCATATCCATCTCCATCTCTCTCAAACTCTCAAGTTTTGGTGCCATTTCTCCATCACTACCAAGCACCACCACCACCACTCCATTTCCAGCAGCAAAGGGAGCTTTTCAGAGGCTTAGAAGCAACATTTCTCAAGCCAAGAAGCAAAGAAAGAGTGGTCTTCAAGGGTAAGTTCTCATTCCCCTCTTTTGTAGCATTTTCTTACCTCATTTCTTAAGCCTACTTGCTCATTGTTTTGGGCTCCGACCTTAACTGAAACTAGGTCTATTTTGAGCTATTCTTAATGTTTGTTCAAGGGCTCAACCCTGTTTGAGCCCCCTATGGTGCACTTACTTCAATATCATCTTGTATGTCAATATTTTGCATGCTTTTTCTATCCTAGGAGTGATCTGTTTTCGAGCATAATGTAAACTTTGAGTGGGCCTATTTTGAGCCCCTCGTAAACATTGAAGAAGGGCTCAACCCTGTTTGACCTCTCTATCATGCACTTGCTTCATAATCTCTCATATTTACCGTAAATTTGCATGATTTGTTTGACCTACATGTATTCTGTTTTGGAGCATGTCATGAACTGTGAATAAGCTTATTTTGTGTCCCTCTACAACATTGTAGAAGGGATTAACCTTGTTTGGGGTCTCCATGTTGTGCTTGTCTTTATATCCCTCTTTGGCCCCCATTCTTGCATGCTTTTTTAGGCTTATCTAGATTCTGTTTTCGGCTATCATCAGAACTGGAAAGAGTCATATTTTGATCTTCTTGTCATATTTCATTAAGGGTCTTTGCTGGTTTGATGAATGTTTGGGGTACCTCATGTTATAGCCTTATGTATCCTCAATCTTGCATGGCATTTTTAGCATGTTTTCATACTGAGTTGGGGGATGTCATCTACTGTAAATGTTCATATTTTTAGTCCCTCATCAGTGTTGTACAAGGATACTTTTCCATTTGGGCATCGTATGTATCACTTGCTTCAATACCGCTCTTGCGGGGCCATTTTTGCATCCTTGCTTAATCCTATGTATGCTTGCTGTTTAGCCCTTTTTATGACTGAAAAATGCTTGTCTTGGGGCTGCCTTGATACTGTATTTTCATTCCATGTCCATATTATGCATGTTTAGTATGGCTGTAGGCCATTTCGGGTGCTTAATATCGCATTTTGGGACCATTCCGTACATTTGGTGTCATTTCCCCACCTTTCGGGACTGTTTTGCATCATTTGTGAGTGCTGAAATTCCATTTGCATGTTTGCATATCATTTCCATGCCATTTCATGCCTTACGGCCCTCGCCTTGGTTTGCGTGCTCGTGTGCACGCATTTCGAGGCACTTCATTTTTCATCCATCGGCCTCTTATGTGAGTGTGGCTGAGGTTCACTCAGGTTAGTGTAAGTCCATTTTGCATTCTGTATGTCATTTTAGTCTCATCGCATCGCGTATGCCATTGCCTCGGTTCGCGTGCCCGTGTGCACGCATTTCGAGGCACTTCTCATTTTCATCTCACGGCCTCCCGTGTGAGTGTGGCTGAGGCTCTCTCATGTTGGTGTAAGCCCATATTGCATCGCATATCTCATTTTAGTCCTGTTGCATTCCGTATGCCATTTTCTCGGTTTGCGTGCCCGTGGGCACGCATTTCGAGACATCTCATTTTAGTCTCATTGTATATCATATTTCATGCCATTTCATACCTTAGGGCCATCGCCTCGGTTTGCGCGCCCGTGTGCACGCATTTCGAGGCACTTCATTTTCATCCATCGGCCTCTTATGTGAGTGTGGCTGAGGTTCACTCACGTTAGTGTAAGTCCATTTTGCATTCTGTATGTCATTTTAGTCTCATCGCATCGCGTATGCCATTGCCTCGGTTCGCGTGCCCGTGTGCACGCATTTCGAGGCACTTCTCATTTTCATCTCACGGCCTCCCGTGTGAGTGTGGCTGAGGCTCTCTCATGTTGGTGTAAGCCCATATTGCATCGCATATCTCATTTTAGTCCTGTTGCATTCTGTATGCCATTTTCTCGGTTTGCGTGCCCGTGGGCACGCATTTCGAGACATCTCATTTTAGTCTCATTGTATATCATATTTCATGCCATTTCATACCTTAGGGCCATCGCCTCGGTTTGCGCGCCCGTGTGCACGCATTTCGAGGCACTTCATTTTTTATCCGTCGGCCTCTTATGTGAGTGTGGCTGAGGTCCACTTGTGTTAGTGTAAGTCCAATTTGCATTGCGTATGCCATTTCATGCCTTAGGATCATCGCCTCGGTTTGCACGCCCGTGTGCACGCATTTCGAGGCATCTCATTTTCATAGCATTGTGCATGCTAGGACTATATTTTAGTCGCATTCATGCATATCATGCATATTGCATCGTGTTCGGGATAGGAGTTAGCCCGGGCACGGGAAACGAGGTGCGTTTCGTACTCCGAGTGACGGAACGAGTCTCAATTCCCAAGTCACCGACACTCCGGATTACCCATGATGGAGTTAGGTTTTGTTGTAGCATTCATCTGCATTCATCCTATATTGAGTTGTGCAATCCGATTCCTCGGCCATCATGCATCGAGATGCGTGATTGGTGGCACGAGGATCGAGGCATGCATATATTTGTGAAATACATAGCAAAATGAATAATCAGTAACTTTTCAGAGTCTGGCACGCATTTCGAGAAATATTGCAAACGGAGGCTAATCGGGGCATCCCAGTGAATTTCCGCGCAAGGTAGCCCAGCATACATCATTCATCAGAGTCGAGGCAGCCCCTGGCTTGCATGCCAGTTTACAGCTTTCTTAGTTTAATTTGTTGATTAATCAGGAATTTCTGTATTATTCGGACTGTATTATTCTTTCATTTCGGACTGTATTATTTATTCGGACCCTCTGCGCGAGGGCATAATCGTAATAAGTGTGGGTGAGTGTGATGTATGTCTTCCAACCCCACGTCTTTCTCCCTTTTATTTATCCGCTTACGATGGTTAGATTAGGGCATATTTCGATTAGCATACAGTATGACAGCATGTTTGCATCATTCATCTGTGTTTTGCACGCACCGGGCTCGGCGCATCATACAAACTGCATTTGTATTTCAATTCCAAATTGAATACGTGTTAGTTGTAGCATTCCACATACCATGTTTAGAATAGCCGAGCCTGCTATAGTTGCATTATTGCATGCGTTGCATTAGACATTCCTGTATAATTAGGATCATGCATGATTTCTAATGAGCTTCCGTTTTTGGCTCGGAGTACTCGGTGAGTTTTATGCTTTAGCATCATTGCATGCGTGTGAGTGTTGCCATGAATAGCATGCTTACCATGAGGCTATGTGCTTATATGATATAACTGCCTTGAATGCCTGTGGGTGGAGGTTGTGTTACTTGGATTGGAACAATTCATCAAATGTTTGTTTTAAGCCCACTAGATAGTGGCAAAATCATGTTTTCTAAGCCCACCTGAGGGTGGCAAATCCGCGTCTTAGCCTACCTGCGGGTAGCACCATCAAACCATTTTCAAACAAACATGAAATGTCTTGTTCCACTTCAGGCGGCCCAGTCTATACTTATTTGCTGCGAGCATCACATAGTAACCTAGGCTAATAACCGGAATAAGAACATACAATGTTTTCAAAAACAGATATCATGGTTAGTAGAGGCCGGTCTTTGACCGGGCGAGCGGGGGTGCTCACGAAGTGACCTTCCCCAATCGTACCCAAGTTCCCGAGCCGAGGAAACTTTGGTGATGACAGACACGTGGCCTTTGGCACCGAGTCAGGGTTTCCTAAATTTCCCAAAAATAAAATATTTAGGTGGCGACTCTGTATCTGGCAAAGCAGTCCATGTTTGACACTTCTTTCAAAAAAATCTGTTTTCTCAAAACGATTTGCCGGATTTGGACTCTTTGGTTCAAGATTAAGAACCGTGACACAAATCGAGTCCGAGCTGTAGCGAGGTCCCCCGCGGGCTTGTTACACCAACCTTCACCCACAGGCATTCAGGCAGTTATATCACATAAGCAAATAGCCTCATGGCAAGCATGCTATCATGGCAGTCACTCACACGCATGCAAGGATGCTAAAGCATAAAAAGTCACCGAGTACTCCAAGCCAAAACAGAAGCTCATTAGAAATCATGCATGATCCTAAATATGCTGAAATGCCTAATGCAACACATGCAAAATGCAACTATAGCAGGCTCGGCTATTCTAAACATGGCATATGGAATGCTACAGCTAACATGTATTCATCTTGTAATTGAAGTACAATGCAGTTAGTATGGTGCGCCGAGCCCGGTGCATGCAAAACAGATGAATGAATGCAAACATGCTATCATACTGTATGCTAATTGAAATATGCCCTAATCTAACCATCATAAGCAGGTAAATAAAAGGGAAGAAAGACGTGGGGTTGGAAGACATACATCACACTCACGCACACTTATTACAATTATGCCCTCGCGCAGAGGGTCCAAATAAATATACAGTCCCGAATAAAAGAATAGTACAGTCCAAATATGTACAAATTCCTAATTAATTAACAAATTAACTAAGAAAATAAATAAACTGGCATGCAAGCCAGGGACTGCCTTGATTCCATTCCGGATGATGAATGATGCATGCCCGGGTTGCCTTTGCGCGGAAATCCATGACGATGCCCCAATTAGCCTCTGGTTGCACCTGTTCTTGAAATGCGTGCCAAACTTCGAAAAGTTGCTAATTCTTCATTTTACTGCAACAGAGAGCAGGAAAGGGGCATAGCAATGTATTTTCACAAATGTATGCATGCCTTGATCCTCGTGCCACCAATCACGTATATCGATGCATGATGGCCGAGGAGCCGAATTGCACAACTCAATATGAGATGAATGCACATGAAAACACAACAACCTAACTCCATCATGGATGATCCGGAG
The DNA here is from genome assembly GCA_030407325.1 of Camellia japonica. Taxonomy (NCBI): domain Eukaryota; kingdom Viridiplantae; phylum Streptophyta; class Magnoliopsida; order Ericales; family Theaceae; genus Camellia; species Camellia japonica. The sequence continues at coordinate 2,751 of JAPPVO010000419.1, read as the reverse complement.
TGTCGGTGACTGGGGAATTGAGACACGTTCCGTCACTCGGAGTACGAAACGTACCTCGTTTCCCGTGCCCAAGCTAACCCCTATCCCGAACACGATGCAATATGCATGATATGAATGAAATGCAACTAAGATACAACCTAACATGCAAAATGTTATGGAATGGCATACACGATGCACGAGGTAACATGGCATACACAATGCGCTAACATACATCCTAGCATACACAATGCTATGAAATGAAATGGCATACACAATGCAATATGGACTTACACCAACACAAGTGGACCTCAGTCACACTCACATAGGAGGCCATAAGATGAAAATGAGACAACTCGAAGTGCGTGCACGCGTGCACGCAAACTGAGGACCGAACCTACGGCACGGAATGCCACTCTAACAAGACATGGCAAAACATGGAATATGGCATATGATCATGCAATTTTCAGAGGCAAAATGAGATGCAAAACAGCCCCGAATCATGGCAAAATGATACCCGATGCATGGAACGAGTCCCGAAACATGAATTTTGGCGCATGAAATGGCCTATTGCTATGCAATGCATGCATAATTTGAACATGAAGTATGAATACAGAAGCTAGGAAGCCCCAAAAAAAGCATGTTTACAGTTTAAAGTATGGCCAAACAGGGAACACAAATAAGGCTAGATTAGCATACAAAAATGGGCCAAGAGAGGGGTAATGAAGCAACTCACAAATTTTGGCCCCAAACAGAGAAGGGGCCTTCTAAAATATTGAATAGGGGCAAAACATATGATGTTTTACAGTTTATGGCCAAGCCCAAAACAGTATACAAGTATACTCAAAATACTATGCAAAATAAGGGCACCAAGAGAGCTATAACATGAAGTATAAAAAGGATGTCCCAAAAAGCCATAGACCCTTAATGAAACATGAAGAGGGGGTCAAAATAGGGCCATTTTCAGTTCGGACCAAGGTCCAAAAACAGAAGCTCAATAGGCTAATAAATCATGCAAACATGGGGACCAAAGAGGGGGATAATGACAAGTGACACATGGAGGTTCCAAACAGTGATGAGCCCTTCTTAAATGTTGAACAAGGGCTCAAAATAAGCCTATCTACAGTTTACATCATGCTCCAAAACAGATTACAAATAGGCAAAAAATACTATGCAAGATTATGGCATACAAAGGGGTAATGAAGCAAGTGCAAAATGGGCGTCCCAAACAGGGTAAGACCCTTAATAAAAGATGAAATAGAGCTCAAAAAAATGCAACTTTCAGTTTTGGTCGGAGCTCAAAACAGTAAGCAAAGAGGGCTAAGAAATGGTACAAAAATGAGCTAGAAAAGGGGGAAATGGTGCTTACCCTTGAAGACCAAGCCTTGGCTGCCTCTTGGACTGAAAAATGGTGCCTCCTAGCCTCTGAGAAGAGCTCCAAGCTGCTGGAAATGGAAGTGGTAGTGTAGTGCTAGGTGGTGATGAAGAAAAGGGTGTAGGACTTGGTGTTTTGAGGCTTAGAGTAGAGAGAGAGGGAGAATTGATGCAAGGCTCTCAAAACAAATTTTGTAACCCTCAAAACCAGACCTGGAGTGTTGGTTATATAGGCAAAAAGAGGGGGAAAATGGGGGAAAAAAGGGGGGAAAAACAAACCAAGTTTCCCCCCAAAATGGCCAAACCCTCAGACATGGGTGTAGTGGAAAACAGAATATATGGCTAGAACACACTTGGGAAGGGGATAATGGCCGGCTAGTTTAAAAAGCAAAAAAAAAATCATTTTTTTTAGATAAGTGGCCGGCCGGCTAGTTTTTCTGGGTTTTCTGGCCGGCCAGCTACTTTTCCTGGCTTTTCTGGCCGGCCAGCTACTTTCAGGATAGAAAAAGTGGGCTGCCGGAAAGAAAAGTGAACGGTGGGTGATTGGGAAGTCTAAATGTGGCCGTTCAAGTGTCCAAATTGAAGCCCCGGAAGTTAGCTTTCCAATGGCGCAAACCTTGCATCAAAATTCCTCCTGTGAAAAAAGTTATGCCCATTTCCGTGAAACCGCGCAGATTCGGTCCCAACCGGAGTGATACCCTACTTCAATCAACGATATCTCCCCTATCCGGAATTGGATTTAGGAGATTCTTGAGTGCAAAATGAAGCCCGGGAGTAAGCTTTCCAACGGTGGTGGCCTCATAGCTTGATTCCAAGTATCCAAATGAATAGGCCCGATTCGGCGAGGGCTGCTCGACTCTCTCTTAACGGTTCATGCCCATTTTCTCTCCCGACTGGATTTCTTCCCTCTTCTCTTCTTTTCTTCAACTTCAAACCCCTAAGTAAGGTGTTTTGAAATATTTTTCAAAGATTTCATCTCTCTTTCGTTCATTTCCACTTTGTCCTTGCTCGGTTTACCGAAAAACGCGACGTTTGACAAAAGGCGAGCCTCGGAACATCGCAGAAACTTTATTTCAAAAATGTTTTGAAAGAGAGGGTTTTAAGGTCTAAAAACCATTCAAAATAGCTTTGGTCCAAAATGGGGCGTGAAGTTGGGATTTGTTCCTCTCTCTTTGCCGAAGAAATTGCACCTTTTCCCTATACAACTTTCTCCACCATGTAAACCATCAGTCGCGTCGAAGTCTTATGGACGGTCAAAAATGGGGTGTCTACAAAGACACATGAGAGAAATTATCCTACCCATGACTTAGAGTTAGCAACGTGATATTTGCCTTGAAGATTTGGAGGCACTATCTGTATGGTGAGAGATTTGAGGTGTTTTCTAATCACAAGAGTCTGAAA
>JAPPVO010000418.1:0-15908 GCA_030407325.1 Camellia japonica | reverse complement strand
TAACAAGCAAATGAGAGCCAAAACACCCCTATGTTGGGGTAGGGTTTCCCTGTCCTATTTTGTCAGGGGCTAGGGTTTTACTACGCACACAGTGGTTTCAAACAACCTATAACTGGATAAGCAACCTATCCTAGTTTGGAATAGTCACTACGGATTCCGACATGCACTAGGTCGAATGGTCAAAAGGGGTGCCCCGGTAACAACCGGGGTTGGTGTTCCCAACGTGGCAGAGCCCGTAATCGGTCAACCTTATGGCACACAGCCTCAGGCTAACCGTTCAGGAATAGCAGATGGCGAACACGGTAACTTAGGCGCACCAATGCAAATGCGATGCAAAGGAACGCATAAGTGTAGTCAAAACAAGATATCATGAGTTCGAGTCAAGTTCTCTAAGTCTCCAGCAGAGTCGCCAGAAACTGTAGACGTGCCCGAGGAATCCTGAGCTCCGCGCGCGAAGGCACGAAATTCGTTTGCTCTCTAGCTACTACAGTTCGGACTCAATGTCACGGTTCTGAATCTAATCTCGCAAAGTGCAATGCGAGACCGATAAATCACCAAAGAGTCCAAATCCGGCAAATCGTTTTTGGAAAACTGATTTTAATAAGGAAGTGCCAAACATGGACTGCTTTGCCAGATATAGAGTCGCCACCTAAATATTTTATTTTGGGGGAAATTTAGGAAACCCTGACTCATGCCTAAGGCCACGTGTCCGTCATCACCAAAGTTGCCTTGGCTCGGGAATTTGGGTACGAGAGGGGAAGGTCATGCAATGAGCACCCCCGCTCGCCCGATCAAAGATCGGCCTGTACTAAACATGATATTTTGTTTTTGAAAACACATGTGCTCTTATTCCAGTTATTTAACCTAGAATTACTATGTGATGCGCACATCAAACAAGTATAGACTAGATCGCCTAATTTGGAACAAAACATTGCATGTTTGTTCCAAAAATGATTTGAAGTTTGCTACTCGCAACTAGGCTAAATTCGGGATTTGATGAATTGTTCCAATTCAAGTAATCCAACCTTCACCCACAAGCATTCAGGCAGGTAAACCAAATAAGCAGTTAGCCTCATGGCAAGCATGCTTTCATGACAGTCAATAACACACATGCAGTATGCTAAAGCGTAAACACTTACAGTGTACTCCGAGCCAAAACAAAGAACTAGTTAGAAATCATGCATGATCCTAGTTCATGTTAAGATGGCTAATGCAACACATGCAGGAATGCAATTTAGAATAGGCTCGGCTATCCTAGAATGGCATATGAAATGCAACTTGATACATGTGTTCAACTTGGAATTGAAATACAATGCAGTTAGTATGATGCGCCGAGCCCGGTGCATGCAAAATAGATGAATGATGCACGCATGTGAGCATAAGGTATGCTAAACGAAATATGCCTTAAGCGGTTAAGTAAAAGGGAGAAAGAAATGGGGGTTGGAAGACATGCATCACATACACGCACGCTTATTACAACAATTGGCCCTCTTGACGGAGGGACCGAATAAAAAGCTAACTAGCTAATCTAAGCTAATTAAACTAATTATTACATCACAACGAAGCTAATTAACTAATCCTAGTTAACTAACTATTACAAAACAGTTAAGCGGCTAAACGCATTAACTACTTAAATACAGAATCTAAAGCATAAACTAGCTAAGCACATTAGCTAAGTAAAGCAATAAAACAATGGCTTCAGAGGGAGAAGAGTGTATGCATGCCCGGTCGCCTCGTTCGGAAATCCAACGCGATGCCCCAACTTGCCTCTGTTTGCAACTGTTCTCAGAACCTTACACCAAGCTCCAGAAAGCTTAAACTCCACCATGGGAACCTGTGGGAGGGTGGCTGACCAGTTGTTGGTCTCTGTAGCCACCTGCAGACCACTTTCTGTGCTGAAAACCAGAAAAAGTGGTCGGCCAGCCAGGTTTACTGGTCGGCCGACCAGTTGTTGCTGCCAGACTCCATTTTTCTGCAACAGAGAGCAAGAAAGGGCATGGCAATGTATTTGCAAGGTATGTGTGCACAACCACCCTCCCTATCATTTCATGAGCTCAAGGGAGTGTGGTTCTCGACCCTCGGGCCACCAATCGCGCATTTCAATGCGTGATGGCCGAGAAGCGAAGTTGCACAATTCAATATGAAAATGAATGCCAAGTAAACACATAAGGCCTAGAACTCTATCATGTATGATCAAGAGTGTCGGCGACCGAGAATTGAGGCACGTTTCATCACTCTAAGTATGAAACGTCCCTCATTTCTCATGTTTGGACTAACACCTATTCCAAACAAAATGCAACACGTAACACGGCATACACGACGCGACTCAAGCATGCAAACATGCAATGCAACTTAAACATGCAAGCATGCAATACAATAAAACAAACATGCAAACATGCAATGGACTAGCATGCTAACAACATGCAAGGAAACATAACATAGCATACTCAATGCTCAATGGCATGCATGCTCAATGCAAAGCAACTTAAGATCTTAAATACAATGTAATGCATGCATGCACAATGCAATGCAACAAGGGCAACTTATCAATGCTAGGGACATGCAAACTCAATGCAAAGGACTACTTGGCATACACAATGCAAAGAACTACATGGCATGCACAATGCAATGTAAGATGGTATACTCAAGGCAATGAATAATAAGCATGCACAATGCTAACAACATGAAAACCAACATGCTCAATGGACTTAAACCAAAATGGACAGACCTCAGTCATGCCCAAATCAGTGGCCATAGCACCCAAAACAAAGGCACAAAATACAAAGCATGCATGCACAATGCATTGGCCAACCAAGTAGGCCTAGGAGCACAACCCTCAAGAAGGCTCAAGGAGTGATAAATGTGGAAGTGTAACAACACTAAATGCACTGAAATTAAGTAAGAAATGATGCCAAATCATTCAAACAAAGCAAGCATAGCATGCAAAAGTCCTTAAAGCATGAAACTAGTAAAGAGAACTACAAGGGAGGCATGCAATACATGGCACATATGCATGAACTAACTACAAACAGAGCTCAAGTAGGTCAAAACATGGACCAAAGCATGCTAAGATGGATGCTCAAAGGCTTATGCAAGATGGCATACATGCTAGGCCATAAGTAAGGCAACAATGCACAACACTTAAAGGCATTCAAAGCATGAAAGAGGTGGGAACATGGCAATGCTATAAGCTCTGAAATGAAGTATTAAATGATGCCAAATCATCTAAATAGCTCAAAGATAGCACGCATGAGTCAACAAAACACAAAGCTAGCAAGGCCAATTGCACTACAGCTATACAAAGCATGAAGGATATGGCAAAGGCAACCCAAAAAAGTCCTAGAACATGTCAAGATGATACTAAAACATGTATGGAAGGAAGCCAAAACAAGCTATCATGAAGGGCATAAGGCATGATGCATACAAGGCAAATAAGGTGGATTACACTACACCTATTAAGACCAAGCATGGGATGACTTAACCAACAAAAATTAGAGTTATATCATGGAAAAATAACCCCAAAAACACATTGAAATGATGGCTCGCAAGCGAAGGCATGAAGGCATACGCAATGGTTCATGTTAAGGCATAAAGGGGTAAACCCTCCAACGCATTGAATAAGTGATAAATGCAAGTGCATGAGCATGAAACATGGACTGAAATCACATATGAAATGATGCCAAATCATTCAAATAGGCCAAGTAAAGCATGCTAGTGGACCCGATGCACAAAGCTAACAAGCTAAAATGCACTATAGCTATACAAAGCATGACATGCATGACCAAAACAACCAAAATCAGAGCTAAAGCATGCTAAAACATGGACAAAAGCTTCTTGAAGTTAAGCCAAAAGCATGCTAGAATGACATGTCAAAGCATGATGCATGTTAGGCTATTTCATGGAAATGCACTACAAGTGCATGAAGCATGCAAGAGGTGACCAAACCAAACCCTAACAGAAGTATGATATGGAAAAATACCACCAAAAACATGTTGAGATGGACTCAAATGAAGCTAGAATGACATGCTACTTCATGAAGCATACAAGACTAGTTTGTGTGATTTACACTACAAGTGTACAAGGCATGCATGGAATGACCAAACCAAGTCAAAACAGATCTGAGGCATGCTGAAATAACCCCAAATACATGCTAAGAACAAGCCAACACAAGCTTAACAAACATGCTCAAACATGAGGCATATGAAACAAGTATTCAAAATACAAGGAGGGGGGATGACCCTCTCCTATTTAGGACCCCAAAACCACCTTTCCACCACTAAAAATCCTCTGGATTTCAGTGGTAGAGAGGTCATGCAAAGGATACAACAAGAGCCTGGAGGGATGGCTCAAAACAAGGCCTAACAAGGCCTAAGAGGAGGGAAACAACCCCAAATACAAAAGTGACCTTAAACAAAGATCTTAAGCACCAAAATTTAGAACTTTTTGTAGTTGAGAGTTATGCTTAAAATAGCATGCAAATAAGGATAAAAGCTTAAGCAAAAATGGGGGATTTAAGGGTTAGAAACTCACCCTTGAAGACCACCTTTAAAGCTATAACTCCAGCAGGTTTTTCAAGCTCAAACCAACCCAAGAACACCAAAACCATCTCCTACACACCTCAGCAACAAAATGATGGTGTTTGAGTGTGTGTTTGTGTGCAAAAGTGAGACAAAATGACACTTTAAGGCACAAAACAAGAGAGAAATGAAGATGTATAGATACAAGTGTGTATGTATAACTCAAATGCCAAGTTTTTTTGAACCTGGAGGAGGGAGGAGGAGCCTCCCTCTTATAGAGAACCAAAAGCTAAAGCTTCTTAAGGAAGCTAAAGCTTCTCAAGGAAGCTAAGCTTCAAGGCCATCCCTCCATACACGTGTATGAAGGATGGTTCTGGTGCTCTCCAGCTGTGCCAACTGGCCAAAAATATCTCTAAAAAGGTGACAAAAAGCAACCGACCACTTGAAGTGGTCTCCCATAACAAAAAACTGGTCGGCCAGGGGTAGGAGAAGTCTACACACTGAAAACAAGCAAGTGGTGTGGTGGCCGACCAGAAAAGGTGGCCCAAAGACCAAGAAAGCCAGTTATCCGACCAGAAAACTGGCTGGCAGGAGGAAAAGTGGTCTCCAAGGGGAAAAACTGGTCTCCCACCCTCCAAAAACTGGAAACTAGTCTCGAAACGGGAAAAGTGGCCTACGACCACAAAAAGTGGTCTACGACCACAAAGAGATGGTCTACAAGACCTCTCCCTCCCTCCGGGAAGAGAAAACAAGATTCGGTCCACAAACCGAGCCAAAGCACAAAGAGTTCAGAGGCCCGGAGGCAAGGCTCTCAGCCAAAACTCTGAAAAATCGAAACGAGCACAACATGCACTATCACCGAGCGCTCAATCGATGACGTTTGAGTCTTAAGGTCGGTCAAAAATGGGGTGTCTACAGCAAGCTTGGACGTCGACAAAGAGAAGTTGTTGGGAATGCCACTGGCTGTCTTACTAGCAAGTTCCAATGCTGGGGTTGAGCCTCGTCAACTTGGGAGATAGTGTTACTATCTCTATGATTGAGGGTAAACCAGCTATAGATTATTCTAGTCTCATCGTGGACGCGTCTGAGGCTCCACACCTAGTCTGGCAATTTGAGAAGGGCATTATTAGCAGTTCTGAACCGGATAATGAGTCTGAATTTGATTCCATTGAGTCTGTGAAGTCGGGATCAGATTTGAGTTCTTCAAAGGAGTCTGAGTTTGGTATTTTCGGGGGTGGTAACCAGGATACCAAGGTCCTGTCTAGGTTGTCTTTCAGGTTCTCTTTTGAGTCAACTGTAACTGAAGATCCTGACTTTTTGAATGGGAATACAGTAGATTTCACTTACTTTTCTATGCCTTTGGTTTGATTTTCAAAATTTTGACTTAAACGAAAAGGAAGAAATTCCTTGGGCTTTGAAAAATTTGGTTGACCAACAGGAAGAGAAGCGTGTTAAGCCTTACACAGACGAAATCATTGTAGTTAACGTGGGTACTGAGGAGGATCCCCGCTTGGTCTAGATTGGGTCCACGTTATCTTCGGAGGAATGTGAGCGTTTAATCGCTTTATTAAAAGATTTCAAAGATGTTTTCGTATGATCCTACGAAGACATGCCCGAAATCGATCCTGAGATTGTACAGCACCGGATCACTTTTGACCCTTAGGCCCGACCAGTTAAGCAACAACTGCGTGGAGTCTGTCCAAACTGGGTGTTAAAGATTAAGGAGGAGGTCACCAAACAAATTGATGTGGGTTTCTTGGTTGGCTAATATTGTTCCTATTAAGGAGGAGGTCACCCAACTTGGTTGGCTAATATTGTTCCGGTTCCAAAGAAGGATGGCAGAATCAGAGTCTGCGTTGACTTCCAGGATCTGAACAGAGCTAGTCTGAAAGATGATTTTTCATTACCGTACATCGATGAATTGGTAGACTTCACCGCAGGCCATGCGTTGCTATCGTTTATGGATGGATTTTCTAGGTATAATTAGATTTTGATGGCACCAAAAGACAAAGAAAAGACTACCACACTGTGGGGTACCTACTGTTATAGAGTCATGCCTTTCAGGTTGAAAAACGCTGGGGCTACATATCAAAGGGTTGCGACTACAATCTTGCATGATATGATCCATAAAGAGGTTGAGGTGTATGTGGATGACATTATCGTTAAGTCTAAAGAGCAAGAAGGCCACTACACCACATTGGAAAAATTCTTTGAACGGATTAGGGAGTACAGACTAGGGTTGAACCCACAAAAATGCACCTTTGGGATGACTGCAGGGAAAATGCAAGGATTTTTGATTACGTAAAGGGGAATTGAAGTAGATCCATCCAAAATCAAGGCCATCTTAGAAATGCCACCATCACGAATTGAAAATGAGGTGCGCGACTTTCTGGGTAAAGTGCAATTCATAAGACGATTTATTTCAAAATTAATCTTAACTTGTGAACCATTATTTGGTCTGTTGAAGAAAGGGAAGAAGTTCCAATGGGATGATCGATGCTAGTTTGCCTTTAAGCAGGTCAAGTAGTACCTCCAGAATCCAACGGTATTGTCACCACTAGAGTCGGGGAAGCCACTGATCTTGTACCTTTCGATAACGAATTTGACGATGGGTGCATGTCAACTCAAGAATCAGAAGCTAAGGTAGAGAAGGCCATCTACTATTTAAGTAAGAAGATGCTGGACTATGAGACCCGCTACACTTCCCTAGAGAAAGCTTGCCTAGCTTTGGTATGGGTGATAGGGAAGTTGAGGCACTATTTATTAGCTCACTCTGTAATTCTAGTTTTGAGATTAGATCCCATCAAATATCTCTTTGAGAAATCGGCGTTTACGGGTAGGCTGCTTCGTTGGTTGCTTCTGCTATCTAAGTTTGACATTAAGTATGTCACACAAAAATTAGTTAAAGGGAGAGCCGTGGCGGAATTTCTGGCAGATCACCTAGTGGAGGGAGATGAAGCGGTAGAGTATCTATTCCCAGATGAAGGCATTCTGCAGATAGAATAAGAAACATGGACAATGTATTTTGATGGAGCATCTAATCAATATGGTTATGGGATATAAGTGTTGCTGATAGCACCCGATGATTCCCACATATCCTTAGCTTTCAAACTCTGGTTCAAAGTGTCTAATAATGAAGCAGAATATGAGGCATGTATCGTTGGTTTGAAAGCTGCCCTAGAACTAAGGGTAATACGGTTGGATGTCATTGGGGACTTGCACCTGGTTGTTTCTCAAGCCAACGGGGATTGGAAGGTCAAGGAAGAGAATATGAAGGTTTATCATCAGGCCTTGGACATTCTAATTCTGAGGTTTGAAAAGCTAACGTTTGCACATCTGCTAAGAGAGAACAATTAGTTTGCCAATGCATTAGCAACTCTATCTTCCATGGTAGACATCCCGCTTGGAGTCAAGATGCGTCCGATTATCATTGAACAGAGGTATACACCTACCTATGAAACCATTGCCTCTATAGATGAGGTTCAAGACAAGAGCCCCTGGTGTTACGACATTTGGAATTTTTTGGAAAATGATACGTATCCACTAGGACCAAATGCTAAAGATAAACGGGGAATACATCATTTGGCCATCCAGTTCATTATTTGTGGGGATAAGCTGTACAAAAGAGGTCATCCAGGAATGCACAAGCTCTGCATTGAAGAAGAGGAATCGAAACGTCTCATGGAGGCCATTCATGGAGGAGAGTGTGGAGCACACATGAATGGTGTGATGCTAGCTCGGAAGATCCCCAGGCAAGGCTATTATTGGTCAGCTATGGAGAAGGATTGCATCAACTTTGTGTGGCGATGCCACAAATGTCATATTCATGCTAATCGCATGAACATACCACCGTCAAAACTTTACAACATGACTTCGCTGTGGCCTTTCTCAGTCTCGGGAATCGATGTCATTGGGGAAGTCTCGCCAAAGGGCTCCAATGGGCATGAGGTCATGCTAGTGGCAATCGACTATTTTACTAAGTGGATGGAAGCTCAATCTTACTCTGTGTTGAAGGCATCACATGTGGCTAAGTTCATCAAGAACAACATCATCTACAAGTATGGGGTGCCAAATGAAATCATTAGGACAATGGCTCGCATTTCAAGAAAAAGGTGGTCGATTTGCTCGAGAAATACAACGTGGCTTTTCATAAGTCATCAACTTATAGACCACAGACCAACGTAATTGTTGAAGCCGCTAATAAGAATGTTAAGAATATCCTGCAGAAGATGGTTGAGACCTACAAGGACTAGCCAGATAAACTGCCTTTTGCACTCTGGGGCTACAGAACATCAATTCAAACATCTACAAGGGTAACCCCTTATTCTCTTGTATATAGGATGGAAGCTGTTCTACTAATTGAAATTGAAGTATCGTCCCTAAGAATTATGGCTGAGTGCTAGATAGCGGAGGCAGATTGGCAGTAGAGCAAGTTCGAGGAATTGATGCTGTTTGATGAAAGGAGGTTGAAGGCATTATATCACATCCAAGGGTATCAGCACAGAATTGTTAGGGCCTTCACCAAGAAAGTCAAATCCAGAAATCTTAAAGAAGGAGATATGGTGCTCAAAGACAACAGAGCCCCCATCTATGACCCTAGGGGGAAGTTTATACCCAATTAGACTGGTCCTTACATTATCAAATCTATCTAGTTAGGAGGAGTGGTTATCCTTATGGATTTAGCTGGTCTAGAGTTCTCACAATCGATCAATATGGACATGTTGAAGAAATACAATCCTTGAGAGGCTTGCTAGGTCGAAAACCCGAAAGGGCGACCTAGGCAAAAGTTAGACCATGACAAATTAGAAACAAAGAAAAACAGAGCTCGCAAGGTCGAAAACACGAAAGGGCGGCTTTGGCAAAAGTTAGAGCGCAAAAGGAGAGACTTAATACTCAAGTGAACCTGAGCCGAACTACATAAGGCCTGATTTCCATCTTTGGGATACGTAGGCAACTTCATTCTGAAGTTCAGCCATAACCATCTCCAACTTAACTGTCCTGTCCATTTGTTAAATCGGGCCATCTTTTTCTTATCATCTATTAGCTTGGTTGTGTTACCACCATTTAGCAGAAATGTCAGTTGCAAAGATAAAGCAGTAATGGTGAATGCAGTTCTACGCAGTTATGATTTTCTGATTTGGGGTTGTACATCTTAAGGGTTGATTCTGTGTGTGTTAGGTGGTGACCATTTTCGAAAATTATTTTGAAAAGTTTTAATAAAATTGATTTTTCTCAAAATTTTACCTTTTTCAACACAGACTGTTTTAGACCAAAAAGGAAAATTTTCAGTGTTCACAACTTTAATTTCATTGGTTTCAACACATGTACATTCTCCAACTCTTTGATTAAATCAAAGTTGCTTTTACATCATAAAAAACTTGAAAAGAAAAGACAGAGCAATAAAACTGAGGGCACATACAAGTCAGGTGGTCTTATGTCTTCCGCTCGCACTTGTGAAGGTTTCTACTGCCAAGGTTGGCCCAACCTATTCCTCATCCTTAAGCTAAGCCAAGCACTCACCAGAAAGGACGTAATTAAAGCTACGGGCAGGGACCAGAAGTTCTCTTATCCCCCAAGCAGTGAGGTATCGAGGCAAGTGTGAACCACGAATGGGAAATGGAGCCAAGTATTCCACCATTTCCTCCGGACAGATCTGATCATGTCCAAATTGGCGTCTGAACCTAGATGAAAAATATAACACATAGTGCATGAGGCCAATCAACTGTATACCCGGCTGTCGGGACATGCTATAACTCATCTCTGTCACATTAAGCCAGGGGCAACGCCAAGCGATGTCAGCCGTAGATCTGCTGCACATCCAGTCACACCACAATCCTTCTGAAGGGAAGTCCACTAGCCGCTGGCAGAAGAAGTAGGCTCTGGCCGAATATGCAAGACAAGGATCCACCACTTTTAGCTTATCTATCAACCACACCTGGGAAGGGATGAAAAATAAGAGAGATTAAAGAATGGAAGATGTGCGTTGAGAGAAAAGTAAGAAAAGAGCATCAAGTGAAAATAGAGAGCGAGTGCCGAGTGATGTAAGTATCATAAATAAGAAGGGTGAGAAACAATACCTGAAGAAGCAATGAACTCCTTGCAAACCGAGTGGTCTCCCACTTGTGGAAAGTATTTAAACCCATCAAAATCTCGGCCAATGCCAAACTAATGCAACTCTTACCCTCCTTCAGGTATTGGGCCACTTCGATCAACCTAATGCTAGCTCCACCATAACTAGGGGCAATAAGGAAGTGAGCGAGTAAGCATAAGCAAAGGGCATGTTGACGATGAATCAAACTGGGAATATCTACCTCCCCGTCATGGGCCAGAGACCAAGCCTTGTGCAAAATAAGCCCACACGTCCGTTCCAAAGCCTTTGCATGGCCAAAGTGGGGCTGGGGCATAATCTTCTCATCACGTCGAGATTCCATTAAAGCATGAAACTCTTCAAGAGTCGGACACATTTCTTGTGCTCCAAAGCGAAATACATGCGTGGAACGAAAAACAAAGCGAAGTACGGCTTAAAGGAAAAAGAGCGTTGATGCTGAAACCCCAGAAATTCACCTTTCTGAGCCATCCAAAGTTGCTACCCAATCTCTGAGCCTATTGTTGAGTAAAATCTCCATCTTGAGAGAAAAATATCAAAGACTTGCTATGCTGCCAGAAAAACAGGATAAGAGCACCTTTGATAGAGTTTGAGAAGAGGCAGTGCATGACAGCTGGATCACACCCACCGACATCTTTTTTGGCCCTGGCTGTGCCTTATTGGGGCCCGACCGTGTCTATTTGGACCCAGCCAAGTCTAAATGTCTGCCCAAAGCAGAGCGGTTGTAGAAGGGGACTAGCTCTTGCCTAGGTTCATTGTGGCTGTGTGTTGAGTTCTACCTTGTTTGCATCAAGTGTTATTTGTGTTTTTTAGGTTGTTTTCATTTCTTTTTTCCTGTTATCGAGTTGTGTTTTGCATTTTGTTTGGTTGTAGGTTATTATCCGATTTAGGAATGAATTCAAAGCGAGCATTATTGTGAAGTATAGTTATGCAAGGGTTATGCTATTCATCACATGCTATGCAATGAGAAACTACCAAAATATTTCTTTTCATAAATTGGTGGGTCCAACCCCGATCATTGTTTTACAAAAACAAAAGCAAAAGAAAAGTCTTCAAAAACAAAACAAAAGGGTCTATTTGAAGCTACATAGTTCCTAACTACAAAGCAAAAAAAGGAAAAGAAAAAGAGAAATCAACCCATCCTGGCCCTCTTCATCCTCGGTCGAGGAGGAGGCGCATCACTATCCTCACTAGCACTGCTGGACTGGATGTCAACATCGTCTCCCTCATCCTCAGGGGTCCTGTACTCATCAAAAGTAGCCTCGGAAGAAGGCGAGTGCTGTCTCACTCTGCCTCTCCCACGATAAACCCATCCTCTGCCTCTCACTAGGGCCCGTCTCCCTCTCTTTCTCCCAGCCAGAGAAGGTCTTGCAAGTGTAGCTAATGTTGGCTTGAGCTGAAAAGAGTATAGATATCAGAATAGATTCAACAGGATATAGGCAAGATTGTAACAACTGTGGACAAAGTGTACCTCGATCCCGTTAGTGACCAGAGCAGTTTATCTCCTCCGCACCATGAGAAGCAGTCGGTCAACCAACCAAATGAGGTAATTGACATACCCTATAGGGACCTGCAAAAGAGAGAAAATTTGAGAATGTGAAACAAAGTGGTAAAGCACAGTGGGCAAAAATATAAGGAAAGTGTTTACTTGCTCAACACTGGGAGCAACCACCAACCTGCGGTCCCTCTCCTCAATATGCTCAAGAGGGATCTGCTTAATCACCCCATCTGGTCGCATGTATACAACCTCGGTTGGTATCGTAGGAAGCCTAAGAATGAGAGTTGTAGCAAGAACATCTCTAGTAGTGGAGACAACAGCCTCAGGAAGTGCACAGACCACACCCTTGGTAAGAGGAGCCATCACAAGAGTCTGTAGAAAGGTGATGAAGTCGCCAGCTCTGTGGTATCGGTCGCCATCCTCTCTCCACATAAGGTGATCAATCAGGGGCTTGTCACAGAGGTCATTAGCGATCCTCATGCTTGAAGGAAGGGGGGATGTGGAACATCAAGATCAACTCGGCCCTGAGTCTGGCGAAGGAATCACTCTCCAAATGATATGCCCTGCCAAAGGGATCCTCGAATAGAATTCGTATGGTGGAAGCCTCCCATGTAGCAACATAGGTCATCCTCGATGCCTGAGGAATGCCTGCCCAAGGATGCCAATCAATCTGCATGTAGAAGATGCAAGACATGTATCAGATATCAAGGGTTAACGAAAGTAGTAAAAGATAAAGACTAGTAGCAAGTTTTGTTACCCTCTCCGTGGTGATGGTGTCAAAGAAGCGGCGAAAGTAAGGAAAGTCATGATCTACGCATCGTCGTTGCTCCAACCAGGAGTTGTAGTATCGAGAGCGGGGTACAAACAACTCGATCGGCTGCGCTGGGACTAAGGCAAGAGAAGTGAAGTATGAGTAAACCCACAGTTGCAAAAGGAAAACAGGTTGAGGAACCAAGTGAACAAATGAAACAGATATAAACGGGAAATGCAAAGCAAAACAGAAAAGGAAGTGTAATGTATACCTCTCAAACTCTCCAATAACCACTAAGTGAATCCACATTTTGGCAGGATACGGGACTCATGTAGCAATATAGGGTAGCCAGGCTAGCGCCACCCGAGTCATACTTTACCAAGGAGATACATGAGGAAACTATGATTGTACTGAGCAATCTCCCCTGGAGTAGTTGGCTAGAGGCCGGAGAAGTGGTCCAAGAACTAATTGTAGCGTACCATCCCATGGTCGACAGTGTCTGGGATTGCCTCAAGAAGGTGAAGTTGTGCCGTTCTCCACTGAACCATGTCATGATCGAATGGGATCGAGCCACCAACCCTTACCCGTAAGCCTGTGAGCATCGAAAAGTCGTATGGGGTCAGAGTCAGCTCCCCGATAGATGAGAAGGGGAAAGAGTCGGTGGTGTCCCACCATCTCTCCACTAAGACCTTGTATAGTAGTGGTTCGGCCCTCATCTGTATGAGTCCTAAGCCAAATGGCCCGAAGGCGGCAGTGTCAACTAGTGTGCAGACCTTTGGGCGGAGCCTCTCGTACCAATGTCGGGGGCCAAAAATAGTCCCGTAGCCGCCTATCCTCCTGGCTATCACCTGTGGTGTGGGAATGTTGTCAGTATTCGCATTAAAGGACAATAAAGGATTTGTTTACGATATTCAAAATGTGTTCAAAACAAAGGAAAAGATTGCTTACCATGGAGGCATTGGCAGATAAGTGTTCTGAGGGCTCTCGCAGTAGAACATCCTCGTCAATCCCTGGGATGAGGCCCTCAAATCTCAGAATATCACCAGGGGTCAAGGCATGTGTGCGTGGCTGGTAAGTGGCCACATCAAAAGGTCTATCGGCAAGAGAAAGCAACTCAAGTTCAGGTACGAGAGGGAGAACATTCTCAGCCTTTATGCCCTCACCAAGGATGGCTCCAATACTTGCGGTAGGGTTCGGAATGGGAACCTCGTCACTAGCCATAGAGGGAAAATAAGGAAAAATGAAGAAAAGCAGGTGGGTGAGTGAGATTAGGTGAAACACCCCAAGTAGAAACCCTAGGAGAGAGAAAACAAGGGGAGATTAGGAAAATCAAGAGAGGGTGGGTAAAACCCGAGCAAACACACGAGAAATCGAAAAAAACCAAGAGAAATCTCAAAACTTCACCAAAACCAATTCTAATCAGTTCAAAATGTAGAGGAGCAAAAGGGTTTTCAAGGAAAAAAGCACAAGGGTTGTTGGGTATCATGAATAGAAGGAAAATCTAGCGAGAGGAGGAACCTAGGAAGAGTGTTTTCGGCATTGGGTGTATGCAAAATAGGGGTTGGATTGTGTTTTAGAAGGGCCACGGTTTGTATGTTTACTGAACTTCCCTCTGTCACCATCACGACTAGGCTGGCTTTATTGAGACTCGACTGTGCTTAACTTAGGCTCGGCCAGCCCCAAGTGTAATACAGGTTGTATGTCTTGTTTATTCCAATACTGGGTAGTCTTATCCCAACTCTGGGTGGCCCCCAATTCAAAAAATAAAAGAAGAGTTTAAAAGAAGAGAAGAAAAAAGAAAAAGAAAAGAAAAGAAAAGAAAAAAGAGAGGAAAAGAAAAAAGAAAAAAATAAAGAGAAGAAAAATAATAAAATAGGAAATGAGAGAAAAAATAGAGAGGAAAAAAGACTAAGAATAAAAGAGGAGAATAGAAGAAGAAAGGAGTTTTGTTTTGTTTTTTTTTTTTTGTGATTGTTTTGTGTTTTGTTTATTTCATAATTTGTTCCAGAAATTGCATTCAGTTCTTTATATCATTTTTTGAGGTATGCCGATTCCAAATTAGACCCATTTTTAAGAGAAAATTGGCAGGTTTGATTTCATATTATTAATTCGAGCATCGTTCTGATTTGTGCGTCATTTTGGCTTATCTAACTTGTGATCCACTCTCCATACCTTGAATTGGGTTATCTTCGTAAGCTTCTTTTTTCTGAGGCGTTTTCAGAAACAAGTTCCCCGGATGGGATAATCTCGTTGTATCGAGTTCTAAAAACTCATTTGCCCTTTTGCTGATTCAAGGGTTTTTGAACCTCACACCATCTTTTCTCCTTTTGCAGGAGACGCGTTAGGAGTTGTTTTACTTGGTTAAAAACATCAGGTGCGCCTGGTGTTCACACCATCTTTCCTCCTTTCGTGTGAGACGTGTTAGCTGTTGTTTTACTTGGTTAAAAACATCATGTGCGCCTAGTGTTCACAACATCTTTCCTCCTTTCGTGTAAGATGCATTAGGAGTTGTTTTACTTGGTTAAAAACATTAGGTGTGCCTGTGTTCACACTATCTTTCTTCCTTTCGCGTGAGACACATTAGGAGTTGTTTTACTCGGTTAAAAATATCAGGTGCATCTGGTGTTCACACCATCTTTCCTCCTTTCCCGTGAGACGCATTAGGAGTTGTTTTACTTGATTAAAAACATTAGGTGCACCTGGTGTTCACACTATCTTTCCTCCTTTCACATGAGACGCATTAGGAGTTACTCGGTTAAAAACATCAGGTGCACCTGGTGTTCACACCATCTTGCCTCCTTTCATGTAAGACGCGTTAGGAGTTGTTTTACTCAGTTAAAAACATCAAGTGCGTCTGGTGTTCACACCATCTTTCCTCCTTTCGCGTGAGACAAGTTAGGCAGTTGTTTTACTTAGTTAAAAACATCAGGTGCTCCTGGTGTTCACACCATCTTTACCTTCTTTCGCATGAGACGCATTAGGTTGTTGATTTCTCTTAGTTAAAATTTTCTCTTTCTCTTCGTATGCAATATGGAG